>SNQJ01S0024882.1:52042-63278 GCA_010110895.2 Picea sitchensis
CCTTCTAGCCTATAAAAGAAGGGGTAGGGGTACCATTTGAAGGAGGAAAATTATAGCGAAGAAACTCTGCCCATTTGCCAAATCCATTTGTCCCAACCCGTTAGCCTTTCCTCAAGCCTAAGGAGAATTAACGCAAAGCAGTTGGAGGACAAAGAAGAGGAGGAGCCCAGGATCAGGATCAAGGAACGGTGGCCAGTCTCGACTTTGATTGTAAGTTGATTAATTTTGAAGATAATAAAAGAATACTTTTCCCGTCCCAATGCATGAGTTATTTATGATTTGTGCAATTTATGCTTAAATTCTAACCCTCAAGTAGAAAAATAGCATGCATGTGTAGTGTTTTGTCTTGATTGCAGGATAACTTTGGAAGGAGCAACGCAAGTAAGCGGGCAAAGCGCAATGGAGGATCTACACCAAACATCAATAAAAAGGTTAGTAGTTCCTTTCCGTGCATGTGTCTTGAAAGAGGGGTGTAAGTTTTGGGGTGGTAGGTTAAAAGGTCATTTCTTTAAGGTCAAAATCTGCATGCAAATCTGACCCTAGTTTGCTAGTCCATAGGGTATTATTTCCCAACAACAAAAGGCCCACAATATCTTGCTACCAAATTTGGGCAACAACCCAATCTTATCGAACTTCTTTTCACTCTCACTTTAAGAAATACATGTTCGCCCATTTTAAAATGTTTGAAAATTTTGTTCTTATCTGCATAAAATTTTTGCATGTCTTGCGAAGCCTTTAAATTCTTCTTTGTACTTTTCATATGTTCTTCCATTTCCTTTATAAAACCTATCCCAATGTTAGCTCTGTCTACTGTGTTATCCTATCTTACTAGTGTTACATTTATTGATGTACAAATCTTCAAATGGACTCATTTTTAATGAGGCTTGATACCCATTATTATAAGCAAGCTACACCAAGTGGATGTAGTCTTCCCATTTTGATGGTTGTTCCATCACATACATCCTTAGCATATATTCAATTATCCTATTGGTCCTCTTTGTTTTCCCATTTAACTTTGGTTGATACATTGTACTAAGATTCAGATTTGTACCAAAGCCTTAGAACAAACCTTGCTAGAATTTGGATGTAAACTTGGAATCTCTATCTGAAACTATTGCCTTAGGAAATCCATGTAGCTTGACAACCTCATTCATGTAGATCTCTGCAATTTTTGTTTCCTTATGTGTTGTCTTCACAAGAATAAAATGTGCTACCTTAGTCATTTTGTCCACCACCACCATAATGGAATCATGTCGCTTCATTGTTCTAGGAAGTTTTGCAATAAAATCTACTGTGACCACTTCCCACTTCTATTATGGAATGGAAAATGAATGTAGCATCCCCACTGGATGTATGTTCTCTATTTTTACCTTATGGTACTCTAGACACTAGGCTATGTAGTTAGCCACTTCTTTCTTCATTCCTGACCAAAAGTATTAGCTCCTTACAACTGTAATGGATTTATGATATCTTGGGTGTCCAACATATGGCACATTGTGTATTTCTCCTAGCACAACATTTGTTATTTCCATGGAATTTGGTACATACAATTTTCCTCTATACGAGAGGATTTCATCCTCTTTCAATTCATAATTTTTAAATTTCTGTTGTAAATTGTCTTGCTATAAATTTTCTTTTACCTGTAAATAATGTTGATCTGATTTTGTAGCTTCAAGACTTTTATCTTTTAAGTTTTTCCTGTACATTGTGATGGCTGAAACATGCACTTCATGATCTCTTATGTTGAGTGCATCAACCACCTAATTTTATTTTCCTTTGATATGTTTAATTTCAAATCCGTACTCACTAATAAATTACAGTCATCTAGTTTGTCTGGCATTTAATGTTGGCTTCCCAAATAAAAAATTTAGACCATGGTGGTCTGTTTTAGTTCAAATATCCTCCCTATGAGGTAATGCCTCCACATTTTTAATGCATGCACAATAGCTACTAACTCTAGATCATGTGTAGCATAATTGCTCTCGTGCTCTTTTAATTTTCAGGACTTCTAGCATACCACATGATCCTTTTGACTGAGAACTCTACCAAGCCATTCCTTGCATGCATTAGTGCACAATACAACGTCTTCATTTGGATCTCCAATCCTTAATATGGGTGCACTTGTAAAAGGATCTTTCAACTGCTAAAAACTTTCTTCACACTTAGAATTCCATTCAAATTTCACTCACTTGTTTTGTAATGAAGTGGCAGGGCTTGCAATTTTTGAAAACCCCTTTATGAATCTTAGGTAATAACCCATAATACCCATAAATGATTTGACATATGTCACATTTCTTGGCACTAACCATCCTCGAATGACCTCTATCTTCTCGAGATCAACTGCTATTCCATATGCTAAAATAATATGTCCTAAGTAGTGAATCCTCTTTTGACAAAAGATGCACTTACTTAGTTTGGCATACAATTTATGCTCCCTTAAAACATTTAATATCATTCTTAAATGCTTCTCATGCTCCTCCTCAGACTTATATTAGATGTGAATATCATCTAAGAAAATAATCACAAACTTGTCCAGGTACTCCTTGAACACTCCATTCATCATACACATAAAAACAGCTAGGGAATTTTATATCCCAAATGGCACTACTATGAATTCGTAATGAACATAACTTGTTCTGAGCATTGTATTTCTGATATCTTCTTCCCTTATCATCACTTTAAGATAACCTAATATCAAGTCAATCTTTGAAAATATCCTTGCACCTTTCAGCTGATCAAATAAATCATCAATCCTTGGAAAAGGATATATGTTCTTTATATTGACCTTATTCAGTTGTCTGAAATCAACACAAAACCTTAAGGTTCCATATTGTTTCTTTATAAAACGAGTTGGGGCTCCCCAAGGTGACACACTTGGGTGTATATACCCCTTCTTCAAAAAAAATTCTAGCTACATATGCAACTCTTTCAATTCTGGTGTGCCTATTTTGTAAGGTGTTTTGGATACTAGGGTAGCTCCCAACATAAAATCAATAGAGAAATCAATGTCCCTCTTCAGTGGAAATCCTGGGATTTCCTTAAAAACATCTTCAAAATATTTTAATATTGGATGGTATTCAATTCTTGCCACTTTACCTCTAGTTGTCTCTTCCATATGGGCCGCAAAAATTTGACATCCTTTCCTAAAATTATTTTTCAACTGCATGGTTGAAATTTCTCTAATAGTTGCAACTCTTGGAATACCTTGAAACTTTCCTTATTGTCCTTTCTCATCAAGACATGTTATTGTCTTCTTGTAATATTCTAGGACAAAATGGTGTTTTTCTAACCAATCCATTCCAATTACACATTCATATGAACCCAAAAGGTATCATGTTCACATCTACCTTTGTGTTGAGTCCATTCATGTCTATTGGAAAATATTTAACCAACTCATTAATTTTTCTCTTAGTCCTCGTGGCTAACTGAACTAACCAATATTTTTTATGCTTACTTATTTGCAAGTGAAATCTTTCAATAATTTTAGAGTGTATGTAACTATGGCTATCTCTAGAATCAATTAAAATTGTTATGGGATGGTTATCAATATTACCTTCCACTTCAATCATGGGGGACTGATATTCTGCTTGCTTGTTTTCAAAGGATGCATAAATATTTGGCATTCGTCCTCCCATGTTGTGAATAGTCCTCATTCTTTCTCATTTGTGAGGACAGTCCTATATAACTGATTTCCCTGACATCCCCAACATTATACAGGTTGTTGTCTTGGATTTTTCCCAAATGAATTTGTTGTCTTGTGCTCATTTTGGGCTGATTTCCCTTGATGATTTGCTTGGGGGATGTTCTTGAAAAAGGGTGTCTTAAATCCTTCCTTCCTTTTGTCTTTCTTACCCTTCATATTTTCATTCCAAGTCTTTTGGAAAACTGGACTCCCTCTGCTATGCTCATAAAGATGTTTTTCTCTCCTTATGGTCTCATCCAAAGTCTTGGAGTTATCATGTTGTATATTATCACTATAGAAGGAGGGTAACCCAATAATAAACCTTTGGATTTTGACTTTCTTATATTTTATGAACTCCACATACTTCAACAATTCAAATAATCTTTTCTCATATTCATCCGTTTTCATGCTTCCCAACTTGAGTTCAAAGAAATATTTCATCTTCCTCTCATAGTAATTCTCATACGTGTTGATTAATCGGGTTGTTTTTCATTGATGTCAACCCTTGAAACAAGTGTGGTAGAAAATTATGGTATCCCCAACAGTATGGTTAAGCAAATCGAGTTTTTTGAGGTATAAATGTATGAAGATCAATGTATTTTCATGTAAGACTATTATAGATGGATAGTACATGTCATGCCATTTATGGTGATATGTGGAACATCACATAACTCTTCACGGTTAGAGAGTTATGGCATTGTGAATTTGGAGAATCCTCTCGAGTTATCTAGAAGCCCCTGGAAGGTCAAATAAGTCAAATTATTCTAGAAACCCCTAGAATAAGTGGACTAGTCAAAGTGGGTGAAACTAGGAATTAACCATGGGTTAAGTTGTTGCAAAAAGAAAATAATTAAAAATAAATTAGTTGCAACTAGAAGTGGTGAGTTTACTATTTGTGGATAAACTAGTTTTAAGTGAACAAAGTAGTTAGAAGTGGGTTAGCCCTAAAAGAAGGAAGTTGGGTAAAACAGTTAGAAAATAACCTCTAAAGGAAGCTACTTGGAGAGTATAAATAAGAGAGAAAGGGTCTCTTATTAGAACCTATTGAGCACATTGAATATCTATTATTGTATAAGGTTTATTGCATGTAATAATTGATACATTTGAAGTTACACAAGTCTGAGGTAGCAAAAAGGGTTGACAGTGAAAGTTTTGGAGTTGCAGAAATACTAAAAAAACCCTAGTTTTTGAGGTGTATGTGGGCTGCAATGGAAGAGGTCACGTTCGTATGCAGGATGGCAGTATAAAAGGGTGCATACAGTTGAAAATCCATGAAATATTGAATAGATGTAGGTGTCAGGTTCTCAGAGTATAAAAGCAATCTCCCAGAAAGGTCTACAATGATCAGGTACAACAGATCTATCTACAGATTCAAAAGCTATGTCTTATTCTATGAGTAGTTGGATATTGTTGTATACATGATATATGGTTATGAGGGTTTGAGGATTTTCCCTAGAGAGGATAATGGTTGTATGAAACCTACTATATAAATTCATATCTATAGAAATACAATGCTGGCATATCTGATATTTATCATTGGTACATCTTGTTAGTGTTGAGGGATTTTGTGGTACATGGTTGAGGGATTTTGGTTGTGAAGTTTGAGGTTGCATATTAGTGAAGGTTTAATTTATAGTTCATGTGAGGGTTATTACACTTGGTCATTCTTTTATACACTTGTATGGCACATGAATATAGAGATATAGATGAACATGGTTAAGGGATATGTATGATGATGTATGCACAGGGAACAAATAGAGATTGGACACAATGACATATTGCAAGTGGATTTGATAGAGGGAGAAAAGTTTCTAAGTTTTAGAAAACGTGAAAACCTTAGATTTTTGAAGGTGTACATAGGTTGTAGTATAGACAGGCTTCATACATACACAAGATGCAATATAGATAGGGCATGTACATACACAAGCTGCAACATATACAGGTCGCGTACCTGTTGGTAATTTTTGGTACATGATGACTTCTGGTACAAGATTTATTACAGGTTATTGTTACAGGTTGGTTATAGTTTGTTGGCATGGATTGGTACAGGTTTACAGTGGTATATCTCACAAGGAAAGTGATCTAGGTGGATATTGGTGGCCACCCACCTATTCCAATTGGATCGTCTTGACAATTTTTAGTTCAACATGTTTATCTATAATGATGACATTTATTTGTAATTGTGGGTTCTTCACTTATGGGGCTATCTTGAAGCCATACACAGTATCCATGTGGATATTGGTGGCCTCCCAACTATTCCAACTCTATTATTGTGGAATTTTTATGTCAGTACATCTTTTTGTACTTTCAGGGCCATTTTGGGGCCCTAAATAGTGTTTTTTTGGCTTGCCACAGTCAAACTGTAGATAGAGTCAGATTTTGACAGCATAATGTGTAGTTATTGAAAAGAAATTTCCAATGGGCTATCACACTCCTAAAACGGAGGTCGTATGCAAAAGTTACGATCCTGAGAATTTGAGGTACCAACTTACCCATTGGGGCCCACATAACTTTTGATGTTTCATATCCTAGGGTTAGGTTTTTGGATGTCTAGGGTTTTGGAATTCATGAGTAATTTTAAAAATGCCTTTGGAGCCTCATTGTAATAATTTCCTCTTAGATGGATGCGCATAGAAGCCACATCTCTTCTCAGAGACAACTATGACCATTCAATCAAGTTGTTTTCAGTTATGCAGTTTTAGAGTTTCAGCCTATTTTCTTTATTCAATAGAAGTTGTTGTTCATTGGATATATGTTGTTGTTCTCCATATCTTTTTGTTATTGTATTCAATATTTTAATCATTTCATCCTGCTCATAAATATGGATCAGTGGTAATAGAGAAAATATGGCCACTCTCAGGACAACTAGTTTAAGTTGCAACCCAAGAAGGGTAATGAGAAGTCAAAGAAGGACACGGGAAAGTAGTGTGAATACCATTAAATCCCTTGGCACAACACATAAGAATGTCACTCCAAGAATTCACTGGTGTCTGAGCGGAAAGCTTCTGAGTCAGAGGCATATTCTGACTCTAAATCAAATCCAAAAGGAGGGAAGTAGATTATCGATGTTGAACCCAGTACCATTTTCGCTACCATTAAATTCCATCCAAGCAAACCAAAAGAACAAGAGGAAGGGGAATGCCTATTTCACTCACAGATGTGGGTAAAGGGGGATCCACTTCATTTCATTTTCGATAGAGAAAGTAAGAAGAATCTAATCTCAGCAGAGGTCGTCAAGCGGTTTTACATGTCGATGACACAACACCCACATCCATACACCATTGGTTGGCTTTGCCAAGGAAGAGATCTCTGCATCAGCCAACAGTGTTTTATTCCCTATGGAATTAATCCCTTCAAAGATGAGGTATTGTGTGATATTTATCCCCTTCAAGTTTGTGATGTTATTTTAGGCCATCCATATTTGTGGAAGCGACATGTTGTGTATGATTCTAGACCCCATAGTGTTATTATTACTTTGGTTAGATGATTCTATAGGATACCAGAGGTAGCGTTTCCTACTGTTATTTCTTTGATCTCTGCTAAGCAATACAGTAAGGTCATTTCACAGACTGGGAAGTTCATATTCTTTGTGATCTATGCTCAAAGTAAAAATAAGTTCATTGCCACATTCCTTACCTCTATGCAGAGCCTCTATATGCAGCATATGCAAGTGGATGGGGTCATGGAAGAGTACATAGACATATTCTCCTCACCCACCAGGGTACCGACGCACTTCCAAGTCAAGCATCCAATTGATCTCACCCCCGATGCACCTCTTCCTAATGGACCAGTCTATCATCACTTATTGATGGAAAATGATGAAATCAAGCGTCATATCCAAGAGATTATTCAAAAGGGGAACATCATACCTAGCTCCTCGCCTTGCGGAATCCCGATTTTACTGGTGTAGAAGAAAGACGGGACTTGGCAGCTCTGCATTAATTATAGAGCATTAAACAAAACCATAGTCATGAACCGATACCCAAATCCCTGAATTGATGACCTTCTTGACCAACTCAATGGGGAAACATTCTTCAGCAAGATTGACCTAAAGTCTGGCTACCTCTAGGTTTCCATCGAACCAACTGATGTATGGAAGACAACTTTCAAATATAAAGAAGGTCTCTTCGAATGGTTGGTCATGCCCTTTGGCTTAAAAAATGCACCAAAAACTTTCATGAAGTTGATGGATGATGTATTGAGACCCTTCTCTAACTATTTTATGGTGGTATATCTGGATGACATCCTCATCTTTAGCAAAACTTGGGAGGAGCACATGCAGCATATTCAATAGGTTTTGAGCACTCTACGACATCATAAGCTATATTCCAACTTGGAAAAAATTTCCTTTGGCATGAACAGGGTCCAATACATGGGATGTAATGTTGATGATCATGGGGCACATGTGGATCCATCCAAGATCCAAGTCATCCATGACTGGCCAACCCCGACCACACTAACCTAGCTTCAAAGCTTCTTGGGACTTGTCAACTTCTACCAATGGTTCATCTTGGGATTCTCCCATATTTCATGGGCCCTCAACCAAGTGACCAAGGGTGGTGTAAAGGAAAATTCTGCATGGGGGAAGGCACAACAATGAGCATTTGATGATCTTAAGAATCACTTGTGCTCAGATCTAGTACTCTCCTTACTCGATCTACAACAACCATTTGAGATTGAGACTGATGCATTTGACTATTTTGTAGGAATAGTTCTCACTCAACATAGTCATCTAGTAGAATACCATAGTGAGACACTCTCATATAGCGTCCAAAAATAGCCCACATATGTAAATGAAATGTATCCCATTATGCAAGAATATCTTCAATGGAAACATTACACTTTGGGAAAGGAGACAATCATACAAATTGATCACAAGCCTCTAAAGTTCATACAGACACATGGGAAGTTACATAGCAATCGCCATCAAAAGTGGTCCACGTACCTGCAACAATTCCATGTCAACATCAATTATAAGACAGGGAGCACAAATTGTGTCGCTGACTACCTCGGTCAACCTCCCATTGTTGCACCCACCATTGTGCCCCATTCATGTGCACATGAGGCATCTGAGTGGCCCCAACTTTATCAGTGAGATCTCGACTTCACCACCACCCATCAGCTCTTGGGTACAAGGGAGAATGCCATTGATTTCCACATTTAGGATGGACTGTTATGCAATCTGGGTCATCTCTTTGTTCCTGTGAGTGAGCATGCAAAGATTATTTGGGAGGCTCACTATAGTCAGATGGCAGGACATTTTCGCATGGAGAAAACTATGGTTGTTCTACAAAAACTACTTTATTGGCCAAAACTTCGACAGGATGTCAGCAAGTATATTAGATCTTGCACTACCTATGCCATTTCCAAGTCCTCCATCAATAAGTAAAGATTATACACCCATCTTCCTACTCTTGAGAGGCCTTGGGAATCCATATCGATGGATTAAATGTCTGACCTTCCTTCCACCAAGAAAGGCAATGATTGTGTATTTGTGGTGGTTGATCGGTTTTCAAAGATGGCCATTCTCACACCTTGCAAGAAGAGAATCAAAGTGACAAATACTGCCAAGCTCTTCTTTGAACAAGCATGGTTCCATTTTGGAATACCACAGAGCATCATCTCAGATCGGGACAATATGTTCCTCAACACATTTTGGTCGATCCTTTGGTCACTCTTGGACTCCAAGATCACTAAATCCACTACCTTCTAGCCTCAAACCCATGTTCAAAAATAGGTCATCAATCAAATGATTGTGCACATCCTACACATGTATAACTCTAAGCATCCATGTACATGGTATGAGAGTCTTCCCTATGTTCAACACAACTACAATAGGGCTCTCCATAGCTCCATCAAGCATATCCCATTTCAGGTGGAGCTGGGATTCCAACCCTTGGGTCCCATTGATGTTGCACTACCTCTTGCAACCACACAAGAAGAATATTACCATGTTCAATCTGAGGTCAAAAAATCCACCAGATTCATTGAGCATATTCAACACATTCGCCAACAGGTCCATGAGATTTTTCAGAAATCCAATGCTAAGTACAAGTAGCACCATGATCAACACCAGGTACTGCATAAGTTTCAAGTGGGAGACAAGGTTTGGTTACATTTCCAGAGAGAGTTCCTTACAAGGCCCCATAGGAATTTTCATCCACCTCTCTATGGACCTTATACTGTGTTGGCCCTTGGTTATGGAAGTATGTGAATATCAAGGAAGAAAAGATGAAATGTGAACTACGTGGAAGACACAGTGACTGATACTTGGTCGAAGTGAGCAAAAGAGAAGAAAAGACAGAGTGAAGTAAGAGAAAGCAAGTCGTTGGACAAGAAGATCGAGGGTGACATATCAGCAAGGAAGATGGAACATGGAAAACTTAGCAAGCAGAAAAAAGCCACCGTTGGATCATTTGGAGCACCTCACGGGAAGGAAGGAAAGATAGGCTGGTGAAGCCCGTAAAATGCAGGTCAAGTTGACCTAGGGTCTTAGACACCTAGGGTTTTGGTATCTAGGGTTTTGACACCTATGTTTCGGCCTAAGTTTTCTGGTGACCTATTGTAATGTATAAATAAAGGTCAAGAGGACCTGGGATGGGTTGGTAGAGAGTTTTTTATTGGGTTCACGATTGTTAGAGAAAAGGCATTAGTTATCATCATTATATCTGAAAGAGAGAGAGAGAATTGTTGAGTGGGATAACATTTTGTATTGTAATATCTTCATCTTGGTGCAAAGATCAACCCTGCAGCTGGGTGTGTAGGGAAGGGAGATAGAGAGAAGGGAGAAGGAGAGAAAGATCTGTAAGCTAAGAGTGCAGATAGAATTGTATGCTTTCACCTAATATATTATAAATCATAGTTTTGTGGACATAGCCCTAGGGAGAGGGTGAACCACATATATCTTGTGTTGTGTGTGATTGATGTTGTGTTCTTTACTTATGTTACTCTGATGATGCATTAGTATGTTATATTTAGCATATAACTGTGAAACGTAGGTCTAAGCTGGTAAACGATATTTAGATGTTGTGTTGTTCTTGTATAGGATCCACTTTGTAGTCCCTCTGGTTGTAGACACTTGTGTCCCGTGACCCCCTATTGCTACTTTGGGTGAGACTGCATCTGCTTCACAGGTGTTTCCGAAAGGGCTAGTAGTTAGGGCTTGTTGGTGTGTTGTTAGAGATGAACCCTGGGTCTGCCCCTGTACCAACAAATGGTTCCATTGCCAGGACCAGGATCTTCTTGAGGGAATGTCAAGGTGGTTTCCATCAAAGACAATGATTCAGAAGTATATAGAAGAACAATAAAAGGACTTCGTAGAAGCCCAGAACAAGAACCCTAATCTTAGTACAGAGGATTGGTTGGGAAGGTATATATTTACTGATATACATGAGATTTTATTTGGGGGAATTATGTTAAGACCTAATATTGGCTCATTACCCCTTAATTGGGGCATATTATATTAGTAATGTTATTTTATTTATGTCGGATTTAGGCCATTAGTTGTAATTATACCTCCTAGTCTCCTATATATACCAAGGAGACATTTTCATT
>SNQJ01S0024882.1:64468-79283 GCA_010110895.2 Picea sitchensis
GGTGGTATAACACTTACTTTCATACTGCAACAAAAATGACACCATTTATGGAACTTTATGGATACCACCCTCCTTCCATCACTTCTTCTCTAAAAGAAAAATATAAGGTTCAAGCAGTGGAAGATCACATCGAGAATCAACAACAAGTTCTCAAAATCTTAAAGGACAGCCTGACCATGGCACATAATCGCATGAAACAACAAGCAGATCAGCACCGTAGTGAAAGAAGTTTTGAAGTAGGGGATTGGGTGTTTTTAAGAATACAACCATACAAACAGATGTCCCTCAAGCAAGCCGAGAAGGATAATAAATTATCACCAAAGTACTATGGCCCTTATAAGGTGTTGCAAAAGATTGGTACTGTGGCATACAAATTGGAGTTGCATGCATCTGCACGAGTACACCCAGTTTTCCATGTTTCATGCTTAAAGAAGGTTATAGGAGACAAGATCCCAGTTCAAACTATATTGCCAGAACTTAACGAGGAAGGAAAAATCATATTGGAGCCTGAAGCCATCACTGACACAAGAATTCACTAGTTGAGGAATAGATCCATTTCAGAGTATCTCATTAAATGGAGGAAACTACCAACTGAAGATTCCACTTGGGAAGATGAGTCTTTATACAGAAGCATCCAAAGTTACTCAAGCATTGCGAACAACACTTGTCTCAAGGGGAGGGGCATGTTAAGCCCTAATATTGGCTCACTACCCCTTAATTGAGGCATATTATATTAGTAATGTTATTTTATTTATGTCGGCTTTAGCGCATTAGTTGTAATTATACCTCCTAGTCTCCTATATATACCAAGGAAACATTTTCATTTTGAATCATCTTGTACTTGAACATTTAAGTGGGGTAAAAGGAGGTTGCCCCCTCGAAGAGGCTTATTATCTGAAATTATCTCTTTTTCAAGGCATTGATTACTTTTTCTGAGGTTTTTCTATGCTATATTGATATTTGGTTCTTAACAAATTCATCATGAGATATACGAGTGGTTAGCCAAATTAGCAAATACCCAGTTCGAGATCAGATATAGACCGTCTGTGGTTTGGACATCGACACTGATCAAGAAGGTCAAAATAATTGATAATGTTGTGTCAAGAGCAGAGATAATTTTAAATATGGAAATTTATATTAAAATGTAGAAACTTGGGCTAATCTTACTAGTCCTTAATATGCAAAACGTAAAATGTTTGGCAATAGATTTGTAAAAATATTCAAATTTATAAGGATTTTATATTGTTTCTATAAAATTTTGGTGATTTTTAAGGTAAAATAATTTTATTCTATGGATTTTGGGTGAATCATTTTTAGAAAAAATGGAAATTGGCGAATCATTTTTTTGGGAAAAACCATGGAAAATTAGCCCATTTGCGAAATTTAGCCCCTAAAATCATCTATGGTCAAGAGAAGTAGACCACTAGTTCAATAGCACTATTGGAGGGTACATCATCGAGTTTTCAATCGACAAAGTTGAGTCATATAGCCAAGCAGAGAGGTATTTCTTTAAGGTACCAAGAGGAAAAATTTTACACTTCTTAAAGTTGAAGATCAAGATGCTATTACATGAGAAGAACGTCTTGAAGATACAGTAGTTGGTCCAATCGAAAAAAGATAATGTTCATGAATTCATACAAGGACAACGATGTAGAAGTGGGTCATACACGCAGTGGAAGGATATTCAGAGAGGTCCCTCTGGTAAACTTGTTTGAAAAGAACCATGAACCACTAGTATAGAATGAAAGGTTTTATAGCGGAGAAGAATAAGAGATAGTGAACAAGGAACATTCAGAGTCCACTAAGGCAGAGGAAGGGAATACTCAAGAACCTCGTCGGGAAGAATCAGAAACTTCAGGCACCATGCAGACTATTGAAGTAAGTAATATTACTACTCCTGTTGTTTTAGCAGCATTAAGCAATTAGTGTAGTTAGAGTCACCAGAGCACTTAGATCACTGTTACTAGCAGTTCAACACATACGCAGTCAGGAAACCTAGGAAGATCTATGGGAGATGAGATGAGGCTCCCTATCTTTAGGGGAGATGGATCTGAAGACCCTGATCAACATTGGTTCCTATGCGAAGCTGTATGGAGTATTAAACAAATCACTAATGAAGAAGTTAAGATAAATCAGTTTAGTACTACCCTGAGAGATCGTGCATTGAGTTGTTACATGAAGTTTGTTAAAGGAATTGCATAGCCTAAGCCATTGAATGAGATCAAGAATGCATTAAATGCATAATTTAAGAAACCCAAGTCAAAGTCACAATGCATTACGGAGCTGAAATAAATCAAGAAGAGATTAGCTAAGCTTGTTTGGGAGTTTGACTAGAGTTTCAAGACATTGACATGCCGCTTGAGTTTTCATATCCTAGACAAGCAAAACAAGGAATGGTCCATTGCTACCCTTTTACCACATATCAGAGTCCCTCTTATGCAACGGAAGATTGCTTCGGAGGCTGAGGCATTGGATATTTCCATGAAACTAGAATCAGACCCTATGGGAGAATCCATCTCAGGTATGAGTCAAATTCTAAGTCAGTTAACTAGCTTGTCCCTACAGGTCGAAGATATGAAGAAGGACAAGGGAAAATACAAAAGAGAATATATTTGGTGCATTGGATGCAAATCAAAAGGCCATGAAAAGGAGCATTGTCCCCTATTTCATGAGTACTTGGCTTCTGGAGCCCCGAACCATTTGAAGCAGGTTACCCTACCCTGGTGTGAGGTATGTGGAAATCGACATCACCCTGGTGAATGTTACTATTTGCAAAAATATGTCCAGACACCCACAAATATATATTGCACGTTCTGCAAGTCAGTGGGGCATGATGATAGGGAATGTAGGGATTATGACCTCCATGAAAGGTCAAGAGATATATACAAAATTCAAGGTGAATCAAAGCAAAAGGAAACACTACGCAGTATAACTCTCCAGGAAGAGGAAACTTCAACCCTCATGGTGGATTTAGAGGAAGAGGACGAGAAGGAGGCATGGGTCAAGGTCGAGGTCGGATCTTTTGTTACAACTGTGAACAGCGGGACATTTGGCAAGGGACTATCAAAACCCTTATACCACTTGCAGTTACTGCAACTCATTTGAACATGTCATTGAAGACTGTCCTACGCTGTTAGCCAAACTTTAGGAAAGATGAGGAGGAAACCAGTGAGTACAACTCATCTCTGCAGAACCTCACAGAGAGGATCCTGGAGTCGTTGTAATCACTAGAGGAGGCATTGTTACAGGAGAAGATAGAGTGACTCCAGGAAAGACAATAGAAGAATCAGGGGTTAGAAAAGCTGCAGAGAAGACACAAGTGTTTGATGCAAGGAAAGAAAATAAAATATTTGAGGAGGCCAGAAAATAATTTGGGAAAGATCAGGGCTCTTCATCAAAGACATGACCAGAAGTAAGAGAATGTGGAATGCCTCTAGCATTCGATCAGTCTGCTCCACCAGGAGAAGGAAAAGAGGTAATAAAGCTCATGGAAGTCTTATGTACTTGCATCAATTTGATAAAGGATGAAAGCGTTGTACAAGATTAAAAAATTTAATCAGGTAGTATGAGCTAGGAAAGATAGATCCCTTACTAAATAGATCAGTACACCAAGTATCTAAAAGAGAAGGATAAATAAGGAATTACACCTGAATGCTCAAATTGGAGAGTATGATATAGACTACGTGGTCCTTGACTTAGGGTCAGAAGTCAATGTCATGAATAAGAAGACCTGGGAACTGATGGGAAAGCCTAAGCTGATGTATTCCTCTATCAGGCTCAGGATGGATAATCAACAAGCAGTTAGCCCCTTTGGGATACTGGAGCATGTCCCTGTGGACATCGACGGAGTAAGGATGTTTGCATACTTCGAGGCGATTGAGATAGTTGATGATAAGTGTCCTTATCTTGCGTTGTTGGGAATTGACTGGGCTTTCAATAATTCCACTATGGTTGATCTAAAGAAAAGAAGAATGATGTTTGAAGGACATGGCCTTAGGGTCATTGCAAATTTGTATCCTGATGAAGGTCGCAGGTATATCGATCCCATCAGAGAAGAAGACTGCGCATATGAACTAGAAAACATATACAAATTGACATCTAGACATTAGGATTACATTAATCCTACATATGGGAACTTAAGCTATAAAAGTGACAATGCATGTTCATCAGATTCTAAGGAAGCACTGGAGAAATGGAAGAACAAAATGTACAAAGTATCTACACGGAGATGCACTGGACTGACTAGGGAAGTTCGCTGGATTGGAACAAAAGTAAGTAACTTTTCCACCTTTGATGGTCTCAATAATTTAGAAGCTTTCTTGTTGGAATTTGAAGAAATTATATCAATACAACAAAGTTTGTTAGCACTAGATGAGACCTTGAAAGAAACTCCAGCAACATGGTGGGGAACATAGAAAAAGAACATCACAAACTGGGTGCAATGTTGCACTCTGATGGCAGTATGCTTTTTAGAACAACTAGAAAAATGTGAATTTAGATACATAGGTCAAATTTGTCTAAAGGACCATGTGCAAAGTTGTGAGGATGCCTAGACCAGCATTCCTCAAGAGAAGTGGGTGCATAAATTCATTCACACTTTGGATACAATGCCTATCAATTGGTATCTTCAAGCAGAACCGCGCCTCATCAGTGTAGATTGGGAAGGTATGAATCTGAAATTTGTAACTACCTGTTTATTTGAAAGCCAATATCCTATAGTGGATCAAGTGTTACAGATTGTAAGACAGAGAGTCTTTGAGGAGGCACCTAGCCTCCCAATTGAGCAAGAAGAGGATGAATGGAATACACGTCTTCATAAATTGCAAGGTTGTTACAACATCAATGTGGATGAAGACGATGATCCTAGGAATGTGAACATCATAGAAACAGAAAGATAGAGAGACATAGAAGGACCAGGAGTTGTACTACCTTTTATTGGATAGCCAGTTAAAATCAATAAAGTCAACATTTGAATAGAGAGAACACCGAAGCTTGCAAACATTAGAGATTATTGGGATGTTGCCACTATTGACAAGATCACAAAATTACTGCATGAATACCAGGACTTGTTTCCAACCAAGTTCACTGATATGAAGGGCATTAAAGGGCCCATGGGAGAGATGAAGATCCCCTTGAAACCATATGCAAGGACAGTCAATAAGAGACCCTACAGGTTGAACCCTAAGTATAAGGAGAAAGTTAAGATTGAGCTCGACAGAATGTGGAAAGCAGGAATCATTGAACCTATTGAAGAGTCAGAATGGATTAGCCCTATGGTGGTGTAAGATAAGAAGACCAAAGAGATCAGGATCTGTGTAGATCTCAGGAAGTTGAATGATGCTTGTTTGCATGATCCATTCCCTACACCATTTACTGATGAAGTGCTAGACAATGTGGGAGGACATAAGGTATACTCCTTCACAAATGGATTTTTAGGATATCATCAGATCCAGATTGCCAAGGAAGATCACCATAAGACCACCTTTTCCATAGAATGGGGATCCTTCCAGTATACAGTAATTCCATTTGGATTGAAGAATGCACCAACTATCTTTTCTAGGGTGGTGGTCGAAGCATTCAAGGAGTTTTTACATAAATTTATAGAAGCATATTTTGATGATTGGATTGTTTTTAGCTTATTGCAAAATCATATTGAATGTTTAATACTAATGTTGGATAAGTGCAGGCAATGTCAGATTTCCCTGAACCTGAAGAAGTGCATCTTCTTTTCACCCTTTGGAGTGCTGCTAGGCCATATTGTGTGTAAGCAGGGATTGTTGGTAGATCCATCTAAGATTTCCATTATAGTCGATTTACCCCCTCCTACTTCAGTCAGACAGCTACACACTATGCTGGGACATACTGGATACTATAGGAATTTCATTAAAGGCTATGCACAGATCACATCACCCATGGAGAATCTTTTGAAGAAAGATCGTCAGTTTCAATGGACAGAAGAATGCCAGTAGAGCTTCGGCACACTGAAACAGAAAATGGTTACTGTGCCTATTTTGGTTTTCCCATATTGGAGCAAGGAATTTCATGTGCATGTTGATGCATCCTCTATTTCATTAGGAGCAGTGTTATAAAAACTAGGAGCAGGAGACATTGACCACTTACTAGCCTTTGCCAACATGAAATTATCTACAGCTGAAATCAATTACACCACCACTGAGAGAGAAGGGTTAGCCATGGTGTATGTGTTGTAGAAGTTTTTCCACTACTTATTGGGAGGACACTTTAAGATGTTCACTGACCACTCCATGCTGAAATACCTAGTCAACAAGCCAGTGTTGGGTGGAAGAATATGCATATGGATTCTTCTATTTCAAGAATATGATTTTGAGATCATGGTTAAGCCAGGGAGAATGAACAAAGGACCTGACCACTTGTCGAGGTTGGAACATGGAGAGGAACCTACTAGTTTGGAGGATACACTGTTGAATGCATATTTTTTTTCCATTAGAAAGGTTATGATCACTTCACCAAGATAGTCTAGTTCCTGTCAATAGGAATGGAACCTTCGGAATATACAGTCACTCAAAAGAAACAACAAGTAGTCTGTGCTGCAGATTTTTCACTTACAGCTAGGCAATTATATAAGATGGGACTAGATGAGATCCTAAGGAGATGCATAATGGAGGTAGAAATACCACTAATTCTAGCAGAGGCACATGAGGGCATGGAAGGAGGACACTATGCCGGAAAAGCAACAACAAAGAAGGTTCTTAGAGTTGGCCTTTGGTGGCATTCTTTACACAAAGATGCCAAGGACTACTACAAAGCCTACGATGTATGTCAATGAGTTGGGAAACCTTCCAAAAGAGATGAAATGAATTTAACACCCCAGATAACCTTACAAGAATTTGAGAAATGGGCCATTGACTTCGTGGGACCTATAAACCCACTAGGAAAGAGCACGGGAGAAAGGTACATAATCATTGTGATAGAGTACTTGACTAGATGGGCCGAAGCAAGAGCATTCAAGGATTGTAGTGAAACTATAGCTATGGGATTCATATTTGATGACATTATAACCAGGTTTGGATGCCTGAAGATCCTTATGAGTGATCAAGGCACACATTTTATTAATAATACCATTGAATCCTTGACTGAGGATTTTGCAGTTCATCATCAGAAGAGCACACCCTACCATCCACAAGCGAATGGGACAGTTGAAGAATTCAATAAGATCTTGGAGACGGTGCTAACTAAGATTTTTACTGTGAATGGGGATGACTAGGATTTGAGAGTACCAGCAGTGTTATGGGCCTATCAAACCACTTGCAAGAAGCTGACAATGCAAACCCCCTTTAAGTTGGTCTACGGCCTAGAAGCAGTTGTACCAATGGAATATTTGGTTCCTAGTCTGAGAATCACAGCCTTTACAGATATGGATGACACTAGCACTATTCAAGAGAGGCTCGTGTAGTTGGTTGAACTAGAGGAAGACATTTATTACAGGATTCCATCAGCAGGTGCGGAAGGAACGAGAAAAGGCCTACCATGACAGACACATCAAAAAGAAAGTGTTTAAGCAAGGATATCTAGTATTGGTATATGACAACAAATTCATGAAGCATCCAAGGAATTTCAGAACACATTGACTAGGGCCATATGAGGTTGTCTATGTCACAGAAGGAGGAGCTTCACAGTTGAAGACTTTGAATGGGGAATGGAAGGAAGATCTGGTGAACGGGAGCTGGTCGAAATTGTATTATGACAACCAGTTGCCTTGAAGATCACAGTAGAAACATAAGAAGAAGGGTCTAGGTACTAGGTGCAGTTGAAAATGGGTACCAGACACAGAAAAGATAGTCTACACATAGTGGGGGAGGATAGAGCAGAAAGCATAGGTTGCTCTGCGCAGTCTAAAGTTAAAGAAAAATGGAAGGATCAGATCTGAAGTGCCTCAGGACGAGTCACATGTGAGTGTTGCGGGCCTGTTGGACCTTGTTTATGGAAGTAAGCAAATATCAAGGAAGAAAAGATGAAATGTGAACTGTGCAGAAGACATAGTGACTGATATTGGGTCGAAGTGAAAAAAAGAGCAGAAAAGACGAAGTGAAGTAAGAGAAAGCAAGTCGTTGAACGAGAATATCGAGGGTGACATATTAGCAAGGAAGATGGATTGTGGACAAATCAGAAAGTAGAAAAAGACACCGTTAGATGCTTTGGATCACCTCAAGGGAGGGAAGGAAAGACAGGCTGAAAAAGCCCAGAAAATGTGGGTCAAGTTGACCTAGGGTTTTAGACACCTAGGGTTTTGGTATCTAGGGTTTTGACACCTAGGTTTCAGCCTAAGGTTGTCGGTGAGCTACTTTAATGTATAAATAAAGGTCAAGAGCATATGGGATGTGTTGGTAGAGAGTTTGTTATTGGGTTCATGATTGTGAGAGAAAAGGCATTAGTTATCATCATTGTATCTGAGAGAGAGAGAGAATTACTGAGTGGGAGAGCATTCGGAATTGTAAGATATTTAGCTGTGTGCGAAGATCAACCTGGAAGCTGGGTGCATAGGGAAGTGAGATAGAGAAAAGGGAGAAAAGAGAAGGGAGAAGGAGAGAAAGATCTACAAGCTAAGAGAGCATATAGAACTGTATGATTTCACCTGATATATTATAAAGCACAGTTCTGTGGATGTAGCTCAAGGGAGAGGGTGAACAATGTAGATCTTGTGTTGTGTGTGATTTATGTTGTGTTTTTTACTTCTGTTACTCTGATGATGCATTAGTATGTTATATTTAGCATATAACTTTGTGAAGTAGGTCTAAGATAGTGAACAATATCTAGATGTCATGTTGTTATTGTATTGGATCCACTTTGTAGTCCCTCTGGTTGTAGACACTTGTGTCCTGCAACCCCCTATTGCTACTTTCAGTGAGACTACATCTGCTTTGTAGGTGTTGCCAAAAGGGCCAGTAGTTAGGGCTTGTTGGTGCGCTGTTAGAGCTGAATCCTAGGTTTTCCCCTATGCCAACATACTATCACCAAGGCTATGGGTGACAATGATTTTCAGCTCAACACTCCCCCCTTCCTTAGATTTCACCCAATGTTCAATGTGGACCTCCTCCGTCCATATTTTCCACCATTGGACACCTCGGAGATCATAAAATAGTTGACACTAAAGAGCTCAACCCTGAATGGATGGAACACACATCCATTGATCAGATAGTGGACACACAGGCCAAGGTCACTCGCCAGCAAAGGATCCAACTTTATCGAGTTATCAAGGCAGGGAAACTCCTACACCAAGTAAAGTGGCTTACCTAGGGACAAATTCAACATAAATTTCCTCACCTGATGGGGGCACTCAACACAATGGAGACCATTTATTCCTAAGGGGGTCAAACTGATCCAGGTGGATAGTGCTGGCCACCCACCTATTCCAACCAGTTCCTCTTGATAGTTTTTAGTTCAACACATTTCTCTTTAATGATGACATTTCTTTGTAATTGTGGGTTCTGCACTTTTGGGAATATCCTGAATCCCTACACAACATCTAGGTGGATATTGGTGGCCTCTCACCTATTCCAACTGGATTATTTTGGAAGTTTTCATGTGAAGACATCTTTATGTACTTCCAGGGCCATTTTGGGGCCCTAAACAGTGTTTTTTTGGCTTGACACAGTCAAACTGTAAACAAAGTTAGAGTTTGACAACATAATGTGTAGTTCTCAAAAATACTTTTCCAAGGGGCTATCACACGCCTAAAACAGAGGTCATATGCAAAATTTACGACCCCGGCAAGTTGAGGTACCAAATTACCCATAGGGGGGCACATAACTTTTGGCGTTTCATCTCCTAGGGTTAGTTTTTTGGATGTCTATGGTTTTGGCATTCATGAGTAATGTTAAAAAGGCCTCTAGAGCCTCATTGTAATCATTTCTGCTCAGACGAGTGCACGTAGAAGCCACATCTCTTCTCAAATATAGCTACCACCATTCGAGCAAGCTGTTTTCAATTATGTATTTTCACTGTTTCAACCTATTGTCTTCATTCAATAGAATTTATTGTTCACTATATATCTATTGTTTTTGTCTAGATCTCTATGTTATTGTATTCAATCTATTATTCATTTTGTTTTTCTCATAAATCTGGATCAGACACTGTGGCAATGGTTTCATCATTAGGCACTTATATATCAGGGAGGTTGGATGAGGCAAGGATAGGTGGTTGTAGCCAAAGAACATAGGGGCTTGTATCCTCCTTCTAGTTGTAGCTAGAGAATTGGGGAATTGGAGCTTCCCTCAGGTTTTAGCCTGAAAATATAGGGGGTCGGAGCCTCCTTCCAGTTACAGTTTGAGAACAAAGGAAGTTGGTTCTTCCAATGAATTTAATTCTTAAAGACATATAAGAAAAAAAATTCATGTTTTTCTCATGCATTGGGTTTCCATGTAAAAATATTAGTGGATTGTGTATATGTATGATTGTTCATTGTTTATGGTTTATTTACTCTACACTTGTTGAATGATAATGGTATATTGGTCATAAATATAAACAAAACTTATATAGTGTGGTTAAAAGGATTAAATTTCTCTATTACTTATTCACCCCCCATCTCAATAATCCAACAATTGGTATCAGAGCAGGTTCCTTCAAAAATTAGTTTAACCACTGGAAGGTAGATCATGGAGAGAAAAAATATGTATAAAAATGGAATACCATAGTTTGATGGACATAACTATGCATTCTGAAGAAGAAGGATGAAAACATATGTACAGGAACATGGATTTTAGATTTGGAAATCAATTGTAGATGGATATAAAGAACCTGTCATTCCTTCAAAAACTGAAAATGGAAAGAAACTAGGTATAGATAATTCAAAGGACAAAAATGCACTCCTGAATGGTCTGGTTGATTCAGTATATATCAAAGTTATGCATTGCATCTCGGCAAAGGAGATTTGTGACAAACTTCGGAATGTTTATTAAGGAGACACAAAAGATAAGGCAACAAAGCTTCAAACTTACAGAGGTTAATTTGAACAGCTAAAGATGAAAGAAGATGAAAATATTGCAATTTACCTTTTACGAGTTGATGAAATAGTGAATGCAATCAAATGTTTGGGAGAAGAAGTTAATGGATCTATAATTGTTCAAAAAGTGCTAATATCTCTTCCAGTAAGATTTGATCCTAAGATCTCATCACTAGAAGAAAAAAAATATTTGGATTCGATAAGCATGTATGAGCTACATGGAATATTCATAGCATATGAAATCAGAACTGAACAAGAGAATTCAGTTACAAAAGAAGTAACATTCAAAGAATCCAAGAAGTCAAATAAAAAGGGCAAGAAAAAGGTAAAGTAAGATAGAAACAAGAGTGACATATTAGAAGACGAAGAAGAAGTATCCAACTTCGTCAGAAGGTGTTGGGCTCATGATATGGTTAATTTAATGATGATAATTAGATCCTTCCTGGCTGAATATGTATATGCATTTTCCTTCTTTGAAGAGTTTTGAAGATATTTTGTGTTAAATCGCCATGATTCATACCAAGTATGCATGATTCATGTTTTATGATGATTTTGAGTGTAATTCATCATGTTTTAATGATTTCAGGAAACTAATTCACGTTCTGTGTGTCATAGGGAACAATCGCAGCTCATTTTTGTATCTGGCACTCCATCTGGTACTCCATCTGGTACTTAGTCTAGTACTCCATCCAGCACTCAGTCAGGTACTCCATCTGGCACTCTGTCTGACACTCCATCCTACAATAAAACCATGGGCGATTTGGCGGTTATCATATAAGTGACCCGCGATGGGTGAATCAGATACATGGGTTTTTCTTATGCTCGTGGCTTCCATCTATTGATCTTTTGACAACTCGATTTGGGTTGTTATGCTGGGCGATTATTGTGTTGGAAATACTAGAACAACTGAGAGGGGGGGTGAATCAGTTGTTTATAAGCTTAAACAATTTTATGCCTTTTAAATAATTATTAAGATTTCTTCATGGGTCATCAACCAATCATACAGCATATGGACAGTAAGAGTAAAGATCATCAGTCACACATAAAATACACACAGAGACAGATTTTCACGAGGAAACCCATAAAGGGAGAAAACCTCTTCTTCTTCGAAATGATAGGCAGTCTTTTTCTGTTCTATACATCATTTACAATTGAGCACCAACTCAATGTGAGGCTGCTACCTCCATTTTACAAGATGCAACTTGTTTGAGAGATCCAACTCTCTGATTTCTCTAGCACCCACTAGAAGGAAGCACCAACTCCCTGAAAACTCCAGCACCAACTGGACGGAAGCACCAACTTCTTGATTATTCCAGCACCAACCGGATGGAAGCACCAACTTCCAGTTACACAGGCTCCAACCTGCATAACAGAGAACATCTGTTCTCCCTAGCACCACCCTGCCATCCTAATTTCTCTGGCTGCAACCAGATGGAAGCTACAACTTCCTGTGTTCAAGCACCCACTTGAAATTTTGAGGACAACAGTCCTCCCGAGCTCCTCCCAACCTCCCTAGAATATCAATGACTAAATAAAAAACAACTTAACAGATAAGTCAGTTCATACCAATTTTACTTTGTTCTGTAAATCTTGTCTTCTGTTGCTTGCTCTATCGTTCTTCTCTTCTTCTGCTCTGCTCTATCGTTCTATTCTGCTTCAGCTCTGCTCTTTCAAAATTTTATGCTCAACATCTTCTCGTTTTTGCCATTCTACTCTTCTTCAACTCGTTTTGTTCTTCTGCACTGTATTTCATCTACTCTGCCTGTCCTTTTCTCTGATTCGCATATACAATTCATTTCATTCTGTATATCAATTAGACTTCATCCTTAACTCTGTCTCCTTTCTCCTTTTCTTGCTATTTCATCCTTTTTCCATGCAGAACAACCACCCAAATATAGTGTCACTCGTTTTCTCTTATACATCCTGCCTTGACGGTTCCACTTCCCATCTCCTTCGGCAAGAACAACGACAATTGTCTAAGCAACTGAATCGTCATCTAAATATGCTAAATAATTCTTCATAATGAGTCTGTTTCACTAACAGAAATCATACTCAGTCATTAACTGTGAGAGAGAATAGTGACCCTTCGATCAATATTTGATCCAGTGGTTCAAATCCAATTGGGATTTCACCATCACGATTTCGACAATTGTGATGTCAAGCTTCACTTATAAATCCCGATACAAAAAATTCCATATATCGGTCAAATCAACGCTCTAGATGTAATTCGGCTCAACAACTACGATTATGTCGCGATATTGCATATCGCAATTTCGCAATTCATCTTGCAATCCTTACCATATTACAATTCGCGAATCCTCTGACGTAGAGTTTGATCAACGGTCCGGATACAATCTCGTTTCAACGGTTACGATTATATCGCGATATCGCGTATCGCGATTTCGGCATTTGCGATGTCACCAATCACAAGTCCTTCGAACTCGCACTTCTCTGATTCCTGATGGCTCCTTTCCACGTGCTAGCCCTGCTGGCGGTCGGCCCATATGACCATCAGCACATGACCTCGGTCAAGCCTCGCATCGGGGTTTCGTCATTTAAAATATCATCATACACATGCCTATAGAAGTCCTGATCCCCAATTCTCTGATGACGAAGATTAATGGTCCAGATCAACTTCTAGCTTCGACGACTCAGATTAGATCGTGAAATTGCATATCACAATTTCGGAGTTTTCGTTGTAACGGAACACGGGACTCGTGAGACTCCGATACCCGATTTCCCGATGAGCAAAACTCCGACAACGCTCGATCGTATTCCACCTGTCCTTGCGAATGGATAGTCCCTATGCCTTTGGGATTTCTCCTCTGCACAGTAATACTTAACCCCTGCGCTTAACCTCTGCATGAATCTGACGGTCATCGGCCTTTCGGGAAAATTGAATGAGATTTGATAGTCACCATCTTCCTTCTTCTCTGCAAACTCCTGTATCTCGAGCTTTTTGTGTGCATATTCTTCCATGCTGTTCCTCCTGAGCTTTACATTCAAATTTATTATTCTTCCATCCTCTTCAAATCTCTTATTCTACCATCCTCACTGTTGTCATCAATGACAAGCATTCACTTTATTCTATCCACTGAATTTGCCAACAATCTCCCCCTTTGGCATTGATGGCAACACTTGCATTCAGACTCAACACTCCTCTGCATTCAGTCAATCATGCTGGACTCTGTTCCAAAAATATTTTGAACTCGACCCTTTCTCCCCCTTTGACATCAATGTCAAAGAAGAAACATTCTTTCACTGAATTTGGTGCTGAACATACTCCCCTTGTCATCTATAATTATTTAGGAAATCCACCAGATATTCAATAAGCACTCCCCCTGACCAGGTACACATATTAGACACAAGCGTTTGTAACCCCCAGCTTTTGACGAAGATATCCAAAAGGCGCCGCAGCTAATGGTTTAGTGAAAATATCAACAATTTGTTCTTTAGAGAATATATAGTTCAGTTGAACAATTCTGTTTGACACTTGTTCTCTGAGAAAGTGATACTTTATAGGAATATGCTTAGGTTTGGAATGAAGAATAGGATTCTTGGAGACACTTATGGCACTGGTGTTATCACAATGAATTGGAATAGGGTCAGTGTAGGTTACCTTCAAATCTACAAGAGTTTGTATCATCCATAAGATCTGCGTGCAACAAGTAGCAGCAGTAATGTATTCTGCCTCTGTAGTGGATAATGAAATGGATCTTTGCTTCTTACTAAGCCATGCAACTAATGAGTCACCCAAAAAGAATGCTCCTCGATTGGTGCTTTTTCTCTCATCAACACAGTTTGCCCAGTCAGCATCTGAATAAGCAATTAGCTGGA
>SNQJ01S0024883.1:0-24666 GCA_010110895.2 Picea sitchensis
GGTTTTTAAATTGTACTGGATACTGATTCACCCCCTTCTCAGTATCAACACTTTGATATTTGATTTCCCGGTCTGCGAAACGCCGAAATGGAGTCTTTGACATGCTCTATTCTTTCGCTTTTCGAGATTTCGGGGTTCGCTACTTCAAAGGCTAAAGTTCCTTTGATCTTTGATTTCCCGATCTATGAAACTCTGAAATGGAGTCTTTGACATGCTTGATCAACGGTCCATGATCTCCCTTTGATCAACGACTCAGATTAGGTCGTGGTTTCACATTTTGTGATTTCATCATTCTTGGCGTGAGTGTCCTTGACACCTCCAACTCTCGGTATCTGAAACTCCAAAATGGAGATTACGTCAAGGTTTCGCATTTCGCGATTTCATCATTCTTGTCGTGAGTGTCCTTGACACCTCCAACTCCCGGTATCCGAAACTCTGAAATGGAGATTAATTCGGTGTTTCGCATTTCACGATTTCATCATTCTTGTCGTGAGTTGCTTCCTTGACTCCTGGAGTTTACGCTTCTGAATGGAATCCAATGATCATTTGTTGAAATTGCCATTGCCATGCCATTATCCTTGCACTACTGGTCTTGATATTTTCCATCAATGAAAAACACGCATACTCTTCCTCTGTCTGAAAATGTGCCAACAGTTTCAAATATGACCATACTATCCCAGCCACAACCCATTTATGAATCTTCACATGCCTGGTGATTTCAAGCATAAATGTGTACAAAATCATGTCGAAAATGCAACTTAATCAAGGACACTTCAAACAGAAGGCTATGAAAAGGGTTGAATTGATTGAAGTTAATGTCTCGATCTTTTTATCATATGTGAACTCAAATAGGGATGTGAAGACTGAGATAATTTGCATTAAAAATTCGTTGGTATGGGGATCCATTGCAGGTTTTGCATGTATAAGTTAATGGGAAATAGAAAAACTATGGAGCTTCTAAAAATTTGGAAAAGAAGATCGATGGAAAAAGAATCATGAACTAAGCCTTCCAAGAAGCTGGAAGCATATAAAAAAAATTTAAGTTGTGTCATTTTTCCAGTAATCTGTAATGGCTGCATTAGCTACAATTATTGTTCGAGCAACTGAAACACCTATGACTACTTCAATTATGCATTTACGGATCCTACTTTGGTCTTTAATCAACAAGTTTTTTTTTCCAAATTAGTATTCATGTTATCCTGCATCTCAACAATGCTTTGTCTTATGTGGGTATTGATCATAAGGTCTTTGTGTGTAGGGAAGCACATGAAAGAAGGGAAATTTAGTTTTGGCATTTGAATTTCAGAGAAAAATATATGACAACAAAGATAAATGCATGTTTTTTTAGTTGTAATCTGTTTAATTTGCATGTTTATTTTTACAATAATAAAAAATAAATTTAACCCAACAATATCATATTTTCCAAGGTTTCTCAATTCTTTCTCAATAGTTATCACTTTTACAATTTTCTTCTATAACTAATGTGTTGTTGGAATATGTAACTCGTACTTGTCTTAATCATCTGTGTGGGGAGATTATGTTTATAATGTAAAGAACAATCTCTACCAGCATGGATTGATCCTACAGTTAAGGAGATTTTTAGATAGTTGGTTGTGAGAGAGATTATCTCCAACTAAATGTCATAGAATAGTGTGAGGTTGAGATATTCACTCAACCAAGTGATAGTGTGATCAAATTAGTTTGTCTATGTTAAGACAAATCTCTATTGTATTTGTACATATTCATTACATTAATTTGTGTGATTTCTTAACCCATTTTTGTGTGTAATAATCTCTACTCTCCCATTTCTCTCATTTTAATATGGTATCAGAGTCAAATTGGACTTGACTCCCCCATGGGAGGGCCCAGGGAATGGAAGAGAAATGGAAATCTGTCAGCTAACGTAGGTGAGAGTAGATTAAGTAATTTCTACTTTGTGTTGTAGTTGTGTGTTTTTGTCCATCCATTTGATGCATGCGCAGAAGCAGAGACGATGGCCATAGTGCATGGAAGATTTGGGTTCCATAATAGATACGTCCAGGTTAAGGGAAGAGATCATTCTGAGTAAAGAGAGCCATTGATTTTGTCACTATGGGTGAATTAGACTTGAGCGTCGAGGATCTGAAGACAGTTTGTATAATTTCATGGGATCATGGACATAGAATAAAGGTATCCCACCTAAAATAAAATGAATTGTTTTTTGTTGAAGGAGCCAACAAAGGGTTTTATAAGCTTTCCAATTTGAAGAGGAATGTCTTGAAGAGAGGCCAGATAAAACCACATTATGAATTGCTCGAGGATCGTGAAGACCCCCATGGGGAATTATGTGTTGTTCCTACTGAGGAAAATCCTACACGAAGATTTGCTGCAACAGGTGAATTGTGAAGATGGTGTCAATGGCTAGTCGTCCCCGCCCAGAAACCTGTTTTAGGTAAGGAGTTTGAATGATTTCACCGAGAAAGAAAAATTCCTGCAGAGTTAGATTCTCTTATAGAGGGGCGAGTTCAGGGTGTGGATCGCCTTGGTCACATTGAGAATGGCCAACGTATTGGTCACTATAAGTTATACGCAATGATTGTGAAATCCCATCTTCCTGCAGTAGAATATAGTCTCGACTTGGAAGGCCCTCTAGAAGATTGGGTCGTCGGATTATGTTTTTTATTCATGGATGGGACTTTGAATGTTGATTTCAAATAGTGGGAATTTATAATTGCACATCTTTATCAATGTCACAGGCCAATTTTCCCATCAAATATGGTTAAGTTTTTTTAATAACCGTCAAGATTCTTCGTAGAAACTCGCAGAACAGTTATTGAGGTCGGGAAAACCATCAATTTTGACGTGCTCTTGGGTTTTGAAATTTCAACCCTGTTCCCAATGGTATTAGTTACATTATGATTGAGCCAATTAAACTGTACTAAACTCAGAGTGGTGGGTTTTATTTTTGGTAGTAATCAAGTTTTGTCAAAGTCAAGTGAAATGGTTAGAGTATATCATGTTATGAAAAATGCATTGATATAAGTCTGGTTGAATGAATTGGATGATTATGTTTATGACATTTAGTTTGGCCAATTATTGTCACTAGTTTGATTCTATGTTGGAAATGGCCACTCTAATATTAGACTTATTAGAAATATTTTACAAGAATTATTGAGTACTATACAAAATATTATGAAGACTATGAGATGAAATGTAAATGTGTTTATATTTCCTGCATATGTAATGGGCTTTGGGAATATGATTGTTACAAAGGAAGATGGTAACCTTAGTGTTGATGTAAAGCATTTTTGAATGTTTATTGTACCTAAATAAATGGTGTATATGTGATGGAGGGGGTGCATGATTGGTTGTACTCGACACCCTAGAGTTTTTGGTCCAAGTTGTATTGCCTCGTAAAAGGAAAGTTGGTTTCCCCAAGTTTGTTTTAAGACATGTTCATGTTGTTCAAGTGTACATGTTGTGGTATGGTGAAGATTCACACAGAGTTATTCCTATCATGCATAGAGAGAGGATGCACGGAGAAATTGAATCTTCGATTAAGGGGGGACTGTGAGATGGATTTATCTTAGAATGTGATGGACCAAGTTATGATTAAGGGAGATCCTAATATTTTGATGAACCATGTAGGTGAAAATGATTCATAGAGAACTAGTGAGTACAGTAGATGGTACTCATGTATCTCGGTAGATGGATTTCTTTTTATATGGACATCAATGATCATTTGTTTGCATTAACTAGTTTATGCAGGTACAAGAGGAAGAAGTGGAAATTCCAAGGATAAAACCCATAGTGAAGAAATGCTAGTCAAAGAGAAGTGGATGGCAGTGTTGAGGCAGTAATGAACATGGCCTTAGTGGAAGTCTAGTGGCATTAACGAAAGTGAAGTAATGATAGAGATTAAGACAATTACTCATTAAGGGAGAGTGTTGGAATATATAACTCGTACTTGTCTTAATTGTTAGGAAATGAGAAACACTTCCACACTAAAACTAGTAGAAGAGAAGAAGAATTTAATCAAGAACATAAATGATAAAGAAATCACACATTACATAGATATTTTACCGTGGAAACCCAAATCGTAAAAACCAACATTCATTGATCCTTCTGCTCTCTTGTTGTCTTATTCAATATGAATAAAAGGTTACATGTCTAACCTTGGTCCACACCTAAGAAAAAATCGACATCATACCCTATTTCATGTGCAATAACAACTATGTAGCCAATTCAACTTACATCTGCATGACCAACAACCTACATCTAAATATTTCTCTAAAGACTGGTTATCGTACGATTCATTGATTATCATTAGCCTTTACGGCCTTACAACATGCCTCTTTATAGGCTTTACAACATGCAAAACCTTAAAGAATTGTCTCCCCAAAATGGTTACAGATCCATGCAGATCATTGGCTATAAATCCCACAAATCTCGAGATTTTGTTATAGTCGACTCCAGGTCGAATTACTATTTGTCCTTTAGTTGGTCTTCAATCGATCGTCATATGCCCGGATGTCGACCTCTTTGACTTGATTTTGATGCCTTTACCATGTCAAACATCCTCGACCTTCAACTTCTACTTTTCTCAGTCGACTCAACTCGACCTTCGACTTGTTTTTTATCCACCTCAACTTTGATTTTCAGTCAATTCACCTCGACTAGACTTTCACTGCAAAGAATATAACAACCCAACATTCTCTCACTTGTTTTCTTCTTTTCTGAAATAGGAGATTCATGAAATTTCATTCACAGACCCAGGGAAGCAATGGCCATTGCCTCTCTGCACTAAGAGAACTTCACAACACTCACAGACTTGGTCAACGAGTCTTCTATGTTTTCTAACATGTCTACTTTCTCCAATAGCACTTTGTTTCTTTCCACCATTTCTCTTACGAAATGGTATTGTACATCAATGTGCTTAGTCTTCGAATGATAAGTAGGGTTCTTTGCCAGAAATATTATGCTTCGACTGTCGCAACATACTTTCATATCTCTCTACTCAAACATGATTCCTGAACACGACCTTTGCAGCCATGCCACTTATTTTTTTCCATGAGTGGCTTCCATGTATTCATCTTCTTTTATTGACAAGGCTATGACCGCTTGTCGCTTACTCATCTAGCTTATTTCTCCACCGAACATCTTGAAGAGATATTTGTTGGTCGACCTCTGTCGATCCATATCTCCAACCCAGTTGCTGTCGACAAAGCCATGTATGTTTAATTTACCACTGTCACCTTCAAGTATTCCTTGGTAGCATATAGCATAGTCCTTCGTTCCACACAAATACCTGAATAATCTCTTGACATCTGTCTAGTGCTCCTTTCCAGGTGTCAACATGTACATTATTAACACTCCCACTGTATGGTAAATGTCTGGTCAAGTGAAGACCATCGCATACATTAGACTACCAATAACACTTTCATAGGGAACACGTGTCATGTCCTCTAATTATTCCCGTGTCTTTGGACATTGTTCAACAGTTAGCCTTGCTCCCACAGGAATTAGCACCTTCACCAGTTTGCAATCCTCCATGTTGAAACATTTCATAACTGTTTCAATATACTTCGTCTGATTCAACCAGAGATTTCTAATGGCTCGATCTCTCTTAATATCCATTCCCAAAATGAAATTAGCTACATCGAGATCCTTTATGTCGAACTTGGAGGATAGTTTCTTCTTCACCTCCTTTATTGCGTCCATTTTGTTACCAATCAACAACATGTCATCAACATACAAAGCTACATATATGAAACGCCGACCTTCTTCCTTGTAATATATTTATTGATCAACTTTGGTTCTCGCAAATCCCAAACTAAGGATGTATGTGTCAAAATTTTGGTACCACATCCTTGGAGATTTATTTACACCATAGAGGGATCTTTTCAGTTTGCACACCAACTCTTGCTTTCCCTTTACTACAAATCCTTTAGGTTGTTTCATGTAGATTTCTTCTTTCAAGTCCCCATGTAGGAACGATGTCTTCACATCCATCTATTATATTTCTAGATCGAATGTTACTACCAAAGACATTAGTACTCTAATGGAAGTTAATTTTGCAACGGGGAAAAAAATCTCACTGAAGTCGACTCCCTCGACTTGGTAATAAAATTTCACTATCAGTCGAGCTTTGAACTTATCGACTTGTCCTGCGGTATTCATCTTCTTATTGAATACCCATTTTCTACCGACGGGATTTCTTCCACTAAGTAACTTGACTAAATCCCATGTCTCATTCTTGTGCAAGGATTCCATCTCTCCGACCATGGTGTCCTTTCATAGTTTACCCTCTGTCGAGTCGACTGCCTCACTGACCGAGTTGGGCTCATTGTTGATGGAAGTTAGCACAAATGTGGAATGAAATTCGGGTAGACTATACCTTTCAACTGGTTTTCTTACTCTTTCTGACCTCCTTACCATCGGAGTTTGTTGTTCCACCTATTCCTCAGATTCAATTAACTCATTTGAATCATCTTCTTTGTTTCTTAGTTCAAATTTCACCGTCTCAGGATTATTCTCGTTACGAACAACTTCTTCAGGCTCAGACCTACCTATGACTTCTCTGAAGACCACATCTCGATTGTAAAATTTTATCCTTGATGCAGGATCCCATAGCTTATATCCTTTCATTCCTTCTTTATATCCAATGAAAATACATTTTACTTCCTTCTTGTCCAACTTGCTCCTCTTTTCATTGGGAACATGCACAAATGCATCACAGCCAAATACTTTGATATTTGCAACCAAAGTATTTTTACTTGAACATACCTCATGTGGAGTCGTGTCGACTAGCACCGACGAAGGACACATATTCACCAGATATCTTGCAGTATCGACTGCCTCCGCCTAGAATTCTTGTGCGAGCCCAACACCATTGAGCATGCTCCTTTCCTTATCCATCAACGTTATGTTCATTCTCTTGACAACTCCATTTTATGTGGGGTATATTATGTGGTATTTTGGCATTCTATGCCACACTGCTTGCAGAACTGATCAAATTATTTCCACAAAATTCACCACCATTGTCAGTTCTTATCACCTTAATCTTCTTATCTGTCTATTTTTCTACAAGAACTTTAAACTCTTTAAAATTCTTGAAAACCTATGATTTATTCCTCATTAAATATATCCATGTCTTCCTGGAAACATTTTCTATGAAGAAGACATAATACAAGGATCTGCCAAGTGAATTCACTGTAACCGATCCAAACACATCACTATGAACCAGTTCTAGAATCCCATTTTCCCTTGTCGCTCCAGATGGGAACCTCACTCAAATTTGTTTTCCATATATGCAATGTTCACAAAAGTTGACCTCTAAACCAAATTTAGGAAAACCTTCGACCATACCTTTTTTGTGCATAGCTCAGAGTCTTTTTTCTCTAATGTGTCCCATCCTCTCATGCCATAGCATGGTCAGGTCGATGTTATCATGTCTTGTCCAGTCGTTTTGTACCGACTCATCCCGAGTCGAGTCGATTTGATTCGAAGTCGAGTCGACTTCAAGAGAAATGATGTTGTTGCATCTAGTCGAGTCAACATTCCCTAATATCTTGTATAGGGTTCTAATCTAAACTCCTTTCATTAAGAACATCACACCTTTGACCATATTGTATGAATCCTTATGAAACAACGTGTGTACTCTAGCATCACTCATCTTACTAACATATATCATATTTCTTGCCAAACCTAGAATTTGTAGCATATCTGGAAGGGTTCTTTTCCTCCCATCCTGCAGTATCAATCAAACTCTTTCTCGTCCAAAAATTTTGGTTTTCGAGTCATCCCGTAAGAAAATATCACCTCCATCATATTGTTCATACTCGTAGAACCATTCTCTATGTGGTGTCATATGATATGATTCTCCTTAGTCGATCAACCAAACACCTTGATTTGACTGTGTATTGATCGAAACCATGTACAAATCACCTTCCTTATCTGGGATTGTCTTTCTCTCAGTCAACTGCTTCTCATCGGATCTTGTACTAACTTTAATTTCCCTCTACTTATAGTCCTTTTTGTAATGCCTAGCTTTACTGCATTTCCAGCATCTTCTTGTCGAATGAACCAGGGATTTATATCTACCCTTCAACTTGACTTTATACTAGAGAATTTTCCTTTATCTCTTTCAACCAGTCGACCTCTCACCACTAAAGAATCTTTGGTTGATTCTTCCATGTTCTTTCTTCTCATTTCTTCTGATAGCAAAGAAGCAATCACATATTTTATCACTAGTGTGGTTTTATTACTCCCTATATCCACAACTAAAATATCTCAGGAGTCTGGAAAAGAACATAATAGGCTTATACACTTCTCCTCCTCAATGATTTTAATATCCAAAGATGATAACCGGCTTTAAAATATGTTAAATTCATTTAAATGCTCAGTCACCGAACTGCCATCACTCATTCTCAGAAGATACAATTTGTTTATGAGAAACAAATTATTTACTATATATTTCAACTGGTATAAGATTCCCATCTTGTCCCATAGTTTCTTGGCCGAATATTCACCTCAGACATTCAGCAGTACTAAATTTTCAAGACAAAGTCGAATCATACTCCTTTCTCTTCTTTTGAGTTTCTCTCATTCTTTTGTCGACATGCTTGTCGGTTGGGTACCTAGACAGACCGATGTCCATTGTTCTCGATCTACAAGAATATATTCCATTTTAAGCTTCCAAAGTTCAAAATTCTTGCCATTGAATATTTCTATCTCTATTCTTTAATTGCTCTCCATTATTTACCACGATCTTTAACACAATTTATGACTTACAACTCTTAATGTACGTAGGGTTTAGTTCTCAGATTCAAGATTGGTAAATCAAGATCTGATACACATGTCAAAGGATAACATGGATTTGATACCACTTGTCAGTACATGAGAAACACTAACACACTAAACCTAGCATAAGAGAAGAAGAATTTAATCAAGAACATAAATGACAAAGAAATCACAGAGTACATAGAGATTTTACCCTGGAAACCCAAATCGGGAAAACCAACAATCCTTGAGCGTTCTACTCTCTTGTTGTATTATTCAATCTCAATAAAAGGTTACATGTATAACCTTGGTCCACACCTAAGACACAATCGACATCATACCCTCTTTCTTGTGCAAGAACAACCTTGTATCCAATCTGGATTACATATGCATGACTAACAACCTACATCTAAATATTTCTCTAAAGAATGGTTATCCTATAATTCATTGATTATCATTAGCCTTTACAACCTTACAACATGCCTCTTTATAGGAATTACAACATGTGAAACCCTAAGGACTTGGCGCCCAAAAACGGTTATAGATCCATGCAGTTCATTAGCTACAAATCCTGCAAATCTCAAGATTTTGTTACAATCAACTCCAATTCGAATTACCAGTCAACTACGAGTGGGCCTTCATTTAGTCTTCAGTCGGTCTCCATATGCCTTCCTTTCAACCTCTTGTTGGTTGACCTCTTCGACTTGTTTTCGATGCCTTTACCATGTCGAACCGCCTCAACCTTCGACTTTGACTTTACCTGGTCGACTCACCTCGACCTTCGAATTGTTGTCAATCCATCTCAACTTTGACTGTAAATCGATTCACCTCGACTATACTTTCACTGCAAGGAATATAACAACCCAACATTAATCATGTGTGTGAGAAGATTATGTTTGTAATATAGATAACAATCTCTACGAGAGTGGATTGATCCTATAGTTTAGGATATTGTTAGATAGTTGGTTGTGAGAGAGATTCTCTCCAACTAACTCTCATATAATAGTGTGAGGTTGATATATCCACTCAACCAAGTGATTGTGTGATCAAGTTAGTTTTTCCATGTTAAAACAAATCTTTGTTGTATTTATATGTATTCATTACATTAATTCATGTAAGTGCTTAACGCATTTTTGTGTGTAATAATCTCTACTCTCCCATTTCTCTCATTTTAATATGCACCTTTCTAGTTTGATTCTAAACAAAATTTGTTTAAAGTTAAAAATAAACTCTAATGTTTTCGTTATACTTTATTATAAACATGTCTTAACATCAAAATTTGTATACACTCTCAAAGGAGCGATTGTAACATCTTCATTGTACTTTATTTTACACTCTCAATAGAGTTGTTGTATGGTTATTATAAAATATATCATAACATCTTCATTGTACTTTATTCTACACTCTCAATAGAGTTGTTGTATGATTATTATAAAATATATCATACGTGTAATTTATTATTTTTGTAAAGAAATTGTATGCAAATTCAAAAGACCCTATGAAATGTAGCATTCATGGAAGTACATAAGCATAGACTATGTCTCCAACCATGTAAAGCATCAAAAAAAAGTGTTCGTCTGCAAAGTTTTGATGTATTTTTCAGCTAAAACACTTGATTTTATTGTTAATTTACATTATTTATTAATATATTAAAATTTGTATAATATTTATTAATATATTAAAATTTCTGCAATTCAATAACTTTTTACATTTATATTTTATAAAGATAATGAATCTCATCAATTATTTAAGGATGTATGTTTATCTAATTTTGCAAAATGTTAATAGTCATTTTGAAAACTATTAACATTACATAATATTTATTAATGTAAATGCCCTCATTTGAGGGCTTTATTTATTTAATGTTAATTTTTAGCAATGTAACCACTACATAGAATACCATCCTTGCATCCCTTCTTTCAAAATTTACATATCTAGACATAAAGTATTATCGGGTTTAAAAACTTTTGGTACTGTATGATTTTGTCAAGCTTCTTGTAAATAAAATGTTAACTATTTTGAAAACATTAGGGTTAGATATTAGGATTTATATTAAGATTAGGGTTTGTATTAATTATAAACAAATTTAATAGATGTTAAATTAACTGGAATTGTGGAAGCTTTTACATATCACAATTATGTGGTTGTGCTAATTAATTATCAGTAAATCATTTTCTTTCTCTCGTGGTTTAACAACTATTTAGGACAACTTCTACATTAATCATTATTTTAATGAGGAATTCGGAATGGATGAAGTGATTCATTCAAGAAGGAATATTCTTCATTGTCACACAGATTGAAGGGCTCTGATTTAATATGGTATCATCCTTGCAGCTCAAAAAACAAGAATTAGTCAATAGTGGGAGCAATTAGCTAGCAAATTTTACGGTTAGTAATTTCTTCATTGTCAATAATTGTTGTTTAGATATAACAAAGATACTTACATAGAAACAAATAACTAATAAAGCATGAAATGAACATCTTCTCCACTTCCTAATATATTGTATTTCTTTGGATCAGTTTCTTACACAAAGTGTTCAATTTTTTTACCTGAATACTAAAGCATGGAACAATAGCATAGTCAAATCTCACTTAGGAGGAAATCTAAATGTTGAGAAAAATGTTCTTGTAGCTTACAACTACACACATATCCACATAAAAATGTTCTTGTAGCTTACAACTACACACATATTCACATACTGAGATATGATTCGACAAATGAACATTGGATAAGAGTTGGATGGATGTTATCGTGAGCTTCTCTTCTAGGGGAAGGAGGATTGATTAGCAAAGTTCGGGATGACATCATGCTACATAGAAGAGAAGTATAATGTGAACTTGTTAACCATTTAATAATGGAAATGTTCCACCTATTTCTGTCTATAGCTTCCACAGTTTTCACCAAAGCGACTCAACTAATTTTGAAGATATACTCCGTGATAATGTGAAGACGTATATCTATTGACAACTTTCACATTAATCCTTCTTTTCATGAGGAAATCATAATGGAGGAACTAGATTCATTCAAGAGGGAATATTCTTTGTCCTTCAAAATATTGAAGGGATGTGATTTAATATGGTATCATCAAAAAACAAGAGTTAGTCATTGAAACAATCACATTATTAAAAATGGTTGATATAAGCAGATTGTCATTTTCCACCAAGACTTATGAGGTCCTAGGCATATATCAACCACTTATAATAATGCAGTTGTGCTAGCCACATTGTAACTAGGACTTTCTAGACAACAAACAATATGCATTTAGAATTTTAGTAGATAGCAAACAATATGCATCTCATAGCAAAGTATTTAATGCTCTATATACTAGGATATATACGGTTAGATTTAGAGTTAGAATGATTGTAACCACTACTTAGCAGTATGGACCCATCTTAACTATGGTTCTACGAAGAGAGGAGAGGGATCAAATGTCTCAAGATGCAAACCCTTCCTCCGTAACCCGCTTTAGAGTGCAGAAGGTTAAAACCAACTTATACAACTTTTATTTACTTAATTTTTTATTATTATCATTTAAGAGTGCATTTCACTATTTATACAATTAGATCACTAATCATATATATCTAAAGCAAAAATGTTGAAGTGTTGAATTGATCAATATTCAAATTGTTGGTGTAAAATACAGATCGCCAATATAAATATATATGTTTTTTTTTAATATTTTTTATTTTTATTAATATAATAATGTTAATAGTGAAATATAAAACCATTTCATATTCACTACATACCTTATATTGAATTGAAAAATAAGAATTAATATTTAAAATTAAAAAAGGTCTTATCCATTTATGTTTTTGCAACGAATTTAATCCCGGTTTTGCAATGTGACCGTTTGTTTTATTATATAATTAACTATTGTATGTTTTAAATAATATAAGTCATAGTTACTATTTCATTTTATATAAAATTATGTCACATTATATAAAATTATTATAGTTCATGTAGTATTTTATATTATAATATAATATTCATAATTTAAATTTAATAAATAGTTTGTTTAATTTATGAAAAGATATTTTTAATAATATAAAAATTAAAATCAATTAATTTTAAAAGATTTTTAAAATTATAATGGTTTTTTTCTTTTTAATAGTGTCAGAAAGGTGACACACTTTTTCATCCCATGGTGTTTTAGGAATTGACCAAAGCACAGTTTTACTATGGAGTTCATGAGAATTTGTTATTATCTTAACAATGCTTATTTTTTTCTTTACACTTGGAAAAACATATAGATAATTTTGTTCTTCTAGATTAGGGTTGATTACATCCTTATAATACCTTAATTTTATTTTTTCCTCTAACTCTTTATCACACCACATTTTCTTCTTAAATTGTGATTTGACGTTTTTTTTAATAGTATCTTTATTCTGCAAAATGGTGTCTTCCATGATTCCCCAATAGTTTAGCCAAGACTGGGCATCTTTATGCCATCCTCGCTTGAGTTGATGGTGGTTATGACTCGATTTTGAAGCAATTTTAGGAAGCCTCTTGTCTTCCATGTTGTTTAACTTGTTCTTATACATTATGTATCTAGTCATAGCCATGCTCTCAATGGGGAAAAGGCTTGTTTCTAAGAGGAGGATGAGATAGGGCATATTTACTTTAATTTTGAGATTATAGGTTATAAAATTCTTTTGCATTTTCTCTATCTTTCTCCATGATTCATGAGAGATACTACAGCCTCATACTTCAGATACATAAAGAATAAAAGGTGTAACAAGAGTCTCAAAGAGGATTTTCTTCTTATCGCAACGCCAAAGATCAACTGATTTACAATTGTTTTCAAGCCCATAATAAGCTTTTCATCCCCCAATAATCTTTTTATCAGTGTTATAATTCCAATTGACCTTGTGGTGAATATCAATTCCAAGATATTTGTATGAAGTCGCTTCCTCCAAGTTGTTGTTTTCATATACGAAGGTATCATAAGGGATCTTATTGGACTTAATAATCATGACCTTAGTCTTATCAATATTAATAGTCATACCCATATTGGAGCAAAAATCCTTGAGGATTCTTAGTTGGTTTTCAAGATCATGGGGAATCATTGCCACAAGAACGATATCATCGACATAAAGAAGAATATCGATGACTATACCAGTGAGAGTAGAGCCAACACAACCTGTTTTTTCCAAGCAATCTTCTAACTTGTCAATGTATATGCCAAAAATGTTAAGGGACAAGGGACAACCTTGTTTGACTCCAATATTGCAGTTAATCTCTTTTGACCAGCCCTTAGTGTTTTTAAACTTATCAATAACGTTCTCATACATCCTTATTGCAACAACCATCAACTCGAGAGGCACTTTTATCTCTTCCAACCTATTCCAAAGGTTTTTCCTAGGAACCATGTCAAAAGATTTTCTAAAGTCAACAAAACAACAAAAAAGGTTGGTTTTAGTATTGCGCAACTCCTCTGCAATGATCCTAAAGGTAACAATATGGTCCATAGTTGAATGATATCTCCTAAACCCAACCTAGCCTTTAGTTCTTTTACCGTGAATTTATAGCCAAAGGCTAATCTTCTTTTCCAAAATAATTCCATAAAGCTTGGCTAAAATCGGGCTAATTATAATGGTCCTATAATTAGAGGGTATGTTTCTATCCCCATTTTTAAAAATAGGAACAATGAGGCTTTGCATCCAGGGTTTAGGGAAGCCCTTCTTGACTGTTAAATTGAAGAGTTTGTGTATGTGAGGGATAAGGATTGGCCCTTCGATTTTAAAATTTCAGCTTGGTATCCTTCAATGTCCTTAGCTTTCCCATTTTCAAGTCGCTTAAACCCAAACTTTATGTCCTCTAAAGAAAAAGAAAAAATCCTTTGTAGGGACAATAGGAATGGTGTCTATGGCATTAGGGAACTTGCAAATACTTTTAAGGTAGGAATTCCAATCCCTTAATGGAATCCTATTATTTTCTTTAGTATTGCGGTTTAGAATTTGGCTCCAGAACTTTTTAGGATCCAGTTTATATACTTATGAAAGTTGCTCTTGCATTTTTATTGATATAGTGCCTTTTCTTTCTTTTAATTAGGGATTTGCACGTATTGATCTAATCGAGTTTTAAGGACTCATTAGCAGCATCCCTAATGTATTTCCTAGCAATTTTACATTCTTTGTCATACCAAGGGTTGGTCATTTTATTATTTTTTTTATAGGACAGCTCAAAAGAGAACTTGTTAATAGAAGTGGAAAGGGTAGTTGTAAAATTATGATAGAGTTCTTCAATGTTGTCCTTATAATTTAGGAGATTTAATTTACTATTTAAATCCTTTAAGAAAATGTCAACTTTACTTTTTTCAAAGCGCAAATTCCTTTGATTATCAGAATTCTCTTCAATGGAACTCATATGCATTGAAAAGTTTAGAGTTAGGGTTAAAGGTTTATGATCAGAGTCAGGCTCATGGTCATTTAAGAGGTCAAAAGTTGTTATTTGGTTGGAAATGAGGATATCATATATCACATAATCTACAACACTACTACCTAGCCCATGAATACAAATCATTTGGTTGGAGTTTGGCCACTTTATTAGTCCATTGCAAATTATTAGGTCTTGAGAGCTGCAGATCTTGACCAACTCAATACCAAACAAATTATCAATTAGTTCTTCAAATCTTCTTTTGTGGCTATTAGATAAAACAAGGTCCTCATCTAGCCATAAAGGATTATGGTTGGAATTAGTACTTAAAAGAGTAGCTTGTTTAGTTGTAGTCTTAGCATTAAAGTCTCCTAGAAGGAGGCTATTACCTTCATTTTTCAAACTATAAATATCTTGTTCTAGATTATTATAAGGGCAATTGTTATCTAGATTATTTTTTTTATAAAAAGTAGAATTAATAGGTGCAAAATAGAAAATTGTTATATACATCTTCTTAGCATTAGTGTCTGAAATTTCTATCCAAATGTACTGATTGAGAGGGTCAATCTTATGAAGTTGAATGTGAGGAGAAATGTTCTTTCTAATATAACAAGCTATGCCTCCTATCCCTCTACAATGGAATTTTTTGTTCCATGTCGACCACAAGACAAAGTTAGGGACCTTAGACTCCTCATGCTCCCAAGTTTCAACTAGACAGATAATATCAATATCAATCAAGATCCAACTTATCATAGGACCTTTGCGCCATTGAAAGCCACGATAGTTCCAGAAAAGGATCCTGAGTGTCCCAAATTCCTATTTAATATTATCCTTCTCGTCTCTATCCATAAAAATAGCTTTTCGATTTCTAATTATTTCCCATTTTCCTTCTTTTCTGGCTTCTTTTACCTTTTGAATTTCCTAAGTAATTCAGCTTGATCGTCGGGAATGAGGTCTTCATTTATAAATATTCCTGACCCTTTTAATCTCAGAGATTTGCTAAGTATGTTATATTTATGGTCATTACAACTTACTTTGACACGGATCAACCTATCTTTGTGATCAATTATTTTTCCTAGCCTCTTTTCTTCTATGAGGTAAGTTGTATCAATTTGTGATTTATTATTTAATTCTTCTTTTACTATTGCTAGCATATCCTCCTCTTGTTATTATTTTATACCAAAAATTATGAGGTTCAAGGCTCTTTTGTTACGCTCATGGTCCAGTTAGATTAGCTTATTCATTTCCTCTTTGATGGGTTTGATATCCAATTTTTTTTCCATATCACCGAGGGTCAAATTGTTGGTTATTTTTTCTTATATTTCTTTAATCCTATCTCTGAAGTTGTGATTTTCTTCAACTCCTCCTTCTTGGGTTGATTGTTTATGTTTTTCCATTTCTTGAATCCTATCCATAATTGTCTACAATTCACTCTTGAACCCTAAGAATCTGTCCTCTATTTGAGTTTGAATGGTATCTTTAATTTTTTTATCAATCATTGCCTCTAGCTGAGAAGTATTATTCTCGTTCAAAACCGCAGATATATAATGCTAGAAATAAAATATCTCGTTCAAAACAGCAGAGAAGTATTATTATCGTTCAAAACCACAGAGAAGTATTATTCTCATTCAAAACTGTAGAGATCTAATTTCAAAACGATGTGTGTGTGTGTATATATATATATATATATATATATATATATATATATAAACCCTATTTCTCTTAAGTGACATTTGTCTTAAATCAACAAATGGATTTCTAAATTTTACAAATCTTACAAATCAAATAAGTTAAAAAAGAGTTGAAAATTTGTCATTTGTTAATAATTTCTAAAAAGATTATGTGTAATTTCCCTACTATTAAACTCATAAAAATTTATGATATCATTAATTTAAAAATAATTCTTTGTGCTAGCATGTCCATACCATTTAACAATAATAATTTAAACATGAATGTACCTAATTAAACATATACATAGTCACATGTAATTTCTCAAAACATAGAGTTTATGCATAGCAATATAAACCTATAACATAATTTAGATACAAGATAAAACATTTATCTTTTTATAACAGTTGCAAAATGAGTTGCAAGTTACTAATGTTCCACCCAACCATAGAATTCTTGTTCCAAATCTCAATAAAAATTCACCAGTGAACTAGGGCTAGGATTCCACAAAAGAGAATATCTCTCCATAATTGACTTAGTTTCCCACAACACAATGATTTTTCCTAAAACTATATGAAGCTCTCTTCATCTCAACCTATTCTACCCTACCCTACCCTACCCTACCTAGGAATGTACCCCTTCTTTGCATATCCTATACTAATAAATATCAAGAGTTTCAAATTTCATGAGATAGTATTAAGGGAATCATATTTGATAGGTTGTTCAATGGCTCGGACACGGCATCTATTGTAATAGAGTGGGAAATGTCTAAAGTGATGAGAAACCTTGCAGTGATGAAGAATCTTTAGGATGGGACAGAACCCGTCGTTGGATTGGGCTGCATGGTATGCGAATCCGATCTGCCTCAACTCGTTTATTTACAAGCTATGGTGAAACAAACACTTCGAATACACCCAAGGGGGATATTTTTTTGGACCGTCGCTTATATATTGAGTCCTGCAATTTATTGGGCTATGAAATCCCCCATAATACTCGTTTTATAATTAATCTTTGGGCTATTGTGAGGAACCCAAAGTCATGGGAAGACGTCGATAATTTCAACCCAGAAATATTCATGAAAAGAGTTAGCGCGCAGGTAGATGCAAATGGGGATCAAAAATTTGAGTGAATCCCCTTAAGAGCATGCAGGAGAAGATTCCATGTACAGCAATTGGGAATGTGTGTTGTAGAGGCTTGGGTGGTGCAACTCTTTCACTATTTCAATTGGAGGCGATGATTCGATTATCTAAAATAGTTCTTTAGTAGGCATTATGCAACAAGATTTAATACCATACCAAGTAATAATCAATCTGCAGCATGACGAACCTGAGGGGGGGAATTACGATGGAAAGATGCATCAGGTCTTGGTGTTAATTAATGACGTGATTTTTGAATGGAGTAATTTCTCCCTCATTTATTTGCTTGACTAAGTATATGGATATGCATCATAAATGCACATATTAGATAGGTGAAGTTGCATTTATTAGGTAGGTGAAGGATGGAGAATTCTAGAGAAATATCGAGTCTCGTGTATTTGGAATTTATTTTTATATATGAATGTGAAGAAGAGATCAAGAGCTCCATTGTTCTGTGTGTGCATACTCTGTTTTGTGAATGCTTACCTCTGCTTGAACTTCAACATGGTATCAGAGAAGGAGTAATACTCTTCGAAGTTTGGAGAGAAATTTTCAAGCTATTACATAGAAATTTGAAGCTTGATCAACCCACAACATGAGGAGGAGCATTTCAGGGCAATCTGGTGTGAAAATCGAAAGAAAAACTCTTCAAAATTTTGGGTATTTTGAGTCAGTCGCCCCCTACCTTTGTACAATATGAGACCAAGCTTGTTCAGTCACTCTTAGCCAGTTCAGAAGGAGTGACCAGGCCATTTCATTCACACTTATCTAATTCAGAAGGAGCTACTAGGATCTCTTGGTCTCCCAGTCACCCCTATAAAGTGCAGAAAGAGAAAATGGAAACCAGGCAAGGCAAGGAAAAATAATTGGGTTTTTTGTTTTAACAGAGGAAAAGGTATTACGATCGAGATCTAAGCTAGAAAGGAGAAAACCAACTTCTACATGAGATTCATGGTGTCTAGCAACAGTCCATCGCTTGTGTGAGGACCAATTTTAATGGGTAATAACTATGATGTATGGTCTATTAAAATGAAAAATTATCTTCGGTCTAAAGATTGTTGGGAAGCAGTAGTTAATGGGTTCAAGGAACCAGATCCAACGGATCTACAAGAAATGATGAACACACAAATAAATGCACTTGGATAACTCAAGAAAAAGGACAGCAAAGCCCTGTGGCTCATTCAACAAGCGTTAGAGGAATTCATTTTCCCTAAAGTCACGGCAGTAGATCATGCCAAACAAGAATGGGATATTCTAGAAATCGCCTATTAGGGCACAGACAAAGTCAAAAATCCAAAGTTGCAGACACTCAAGAAGAGTTTTGAGACTCTTCAGATGAAGGATTCTTATTTTGTGGATCATTTCATGACCCACATCATGAGCATCATGAATTGGCTGCACACGCATGGAAAATACACTCAAGAGCAGAAAGTCATTGAGAAGGCACTTTGTAGCCTTCTCAATAAGTTTAATATGGTCGTAGTTTACGTAGAAGAGTCAAAAGGCATGTCAACACTCACATTTGAATAACTCATGGGATCTTTGTCAACCCATGAAAATAGGTTTAGTCGAAATATTGAATCTTTGGAGAATTCATTTCAGTCTCAGGCCTCCATAAGCAGAGGTAGAGGTCGAGGGAATAGAAGCTAAGGCAGACAAGGAAGAGAATGCTCTCAAGGAGGAGAGAGGTCACCTTTAGAATGTTCAGAATAGAGTGAACAATCGTAACAGAGGAACTCTCAAAACCAAAGGGGGAGAGGAAGAAATTTTAATCAGTCAAGATGGATTGAAAATTCAAGGATCCAGTGTTATTACTACAACAGATTTTTTCACTACGAAAGTGAATGAAAAAATAAGGAAGCAGATCTGAATAGGGGCAGAGAAAATGTTACCAACACTAAAGAAGAAACATATGAATCAATGTTCTTCTCATGTCAAGTCACAGAAGAAGCAAGCAATAGTCATGATCTCTGGTTGTTGGATAGTGGATGCAGCAATCATATGACAGGTACCAAATATTTGTTTTCTAGTTTAGATAGCTTTGTCACATCTCAAATTAAATTGGGATATGATTATCAAAATAAATTTTTAGACAAGGGTGTAATTTTCGTATTGAACAAACAAGATGAAAAGAAGGATATTCATGATGTTTATTATGTACCTGGTCTTATAAATAATCTGATGAGTGTAGGCCAGATGAATGAGCATGGTTATAGAGTCATTTTTTAAGGTTCCAAGTGTACAATGTTGGACAAACTACCTAGTAAGAAAATCATAGCTACGGTACAAATTACCAAAAATAGAATGTTTTATTTGATATTGAGAAATGTAAATTTGTCACAGTCATATGCCCAAAATGTATCAAGCTCAGATGATACTTGATTGTGGCATCTTAGATATGGTCATTTACCATTTAGCAATCTCATTCTTTTACAGAATAAATATACGGTCAAAGGTTTTCCCATCATAAATGAACATAAAAACTCATGTGAGAGTTGTATTTTGGAAAAACACCAAAGGGATCATTTTCCAAATGCTTCCTACAGAGAAAAAGAACACCTTGAAATGGTGCATACAGAACTTTTTGGTCCAATGCAAACTCAATAAATAGGAGGCAGCTTTTATTTTCTAACATTCATTGATGATTTTAACAGGAAAGATTGGGTTTATTTTCTCAAGCACAAATCAAAGACATTTGAAAAATTCAGAGAATTTAAATCTTTGACAGAGAAGCAGAGTGGCAAATACATCAAAGTACTCAGATCAGATTGAGGAGGTGAGTATGAATCCAAAGAATTTGCAGCATATTGTAGGAAACATGGGATCAAGAGACAGTTTACCACAAGATACACTCCACATTAGAATGGATTAGTTGAAAGGAAGAATCAGAAAATAATGAATATGGCCAGAAGTATGTTGAAGGCCAAGAATTTGTCAAATGAATACTGGGGTGAAGAAGTGCCATGCTCAATCTATATTTTAAATCTGTCACCAACGAGCAGTCTAAAAGATCAAGTCCCACAAGAAGCATGGAGTGGTATGAAATCAAGTGTTTCTCATTTTAAATTTTTTGGTTGTGTGGCTTATGCTCATGTTCCTAAAGAGATTAGGAGAAAGCTTGATGATAGAAGTGAAAAATGCATATTTGTTGGATATAGTGAATAGTCTAAAGCATATAGGTCGTATAATCCTATTACCAAGAAATTGATAGTAAGCATGGATGTGAAATTCCAAGAAGATAAATCTTGGGATAACCAAACAAGTGAAATACTTGTAGATCAGATTCCTTCTATACAAGAAGATAATAAGGTGGAATCTACATGACAACAATTAGCTTCTCCACCAAGACTTCCAAGATTGCAAGTGCAAGTCCAAGGAGAAAAAACATAGCATAGTTCATCTTCTTCTTCTAGAAATGATTCAGATCCTACTATAGAAAATTTGAGGGACCAGAAAACAAGAAGCTTGAGAGAAATGTATGAGCAGAGTGATGACATGGATCAACAAGCACACTTTTTTATGCTATCATATCAACCAATATATTTTGAAGAAGCAGTAAAAGAAGAAAAGTGGGTTGTTGCAATGAATGAAGAAATTGAACCAATTGAAAGAAACGACACATGGGATCTTGTGGATCTCCCTACAAGTAAAACTAGCATTGGAGTTAAATGGGTGTATAAGACAAAATTTAATGAGAAGGAAAAGTAGAAAAGAAAAAGGAAAGACTTGTAGCAAAAGGGTTTTCTCAACAACCCGGTATTGACTATGGAGAAACATTTGCTCCAGTAGCAAGTTTGGATACCGTCAGAGCAGTTTAGGCAGTTGCAACTCAAAACAAATGGCCAGTCTATCAAATGGACATTAAATCATCCTTTCTAAATGGAATTTTACAGGAAGAAGTTTATGTGGATCAACCACCAGGATTCCAGATTAAAGGTAAAGAGTACAAAGTGTACAAATTGAAGAAAGAACTGTACAGTTTGAAGAAAGCTCCAAGATATTGGTACAGTCACATTGATTCCTATTTTCTCAACAATGGGTTCAACAGGAGTAGCAATGAGCCCACACTTTACACCAAAAGAGATCAGAAAGGTAATATTTGGATAGTTTGTCTTTATGTTGATGACATGATTTATACAGGAAATTGGTTGTTGAATGAATTCAAAGCAGTCATGCAAAGTGAATTTGAGATGACTAATCTCGGTCTTATGAAATATTTTATGGGAATTTAAGTTGAGCAATATGAAAAGTGAATTTTTATTTGTCAGCAAAAATATGCCACAAATATTTTGAAAAGGTTCAAAATGAACAAATGCAAGTCAGCGGATACACCAATTGCAACAGGTACAAAGCTATGTAAGTAAGATGAAGGAACATCAATTGATTATACCTTGTATAAGAGGATTGTAGGAAGTCTCATGTACCTTACAGCTACCAGGCTAGATATTATGTATGCAATGAGCTTAATTTCAAGATTTATGGAATATCTCAAAATATCTCATTGGAAAGTTGGAAAAAGGATTTTGAGGTATATTGCAGGTACAACAGATTATGTAATTTGGTATTCCAATTCAGAAGATGATTCACTTGTTAGATATACAGATAGTGATTTTGCAAGTAGTGTTGATGATAGGAAAAGTACTTTAGGGTATGCATTTATGTCGAGTATAGGTTTATTTCATGGGCGTCAAAGAAACAACCCATCATCACAATTTCTTCAGCAGAAGTAGAGTATGTGGTAGGAACTTCAGTAGATTTTCATGCGAAGAATCCTTAGTGATCTTGCACATGAAGAGAAGGAGCTAACTCTTGTATTTTGTGACAACAGTTCAACAATTGCATTATCTAAAAATCATGTGTTTCACCACAAGAGTAAACACATTGACACTCACTATCATTTCATCCACGAGATTGTCAATGATGGTAGCATCATGCTACATTTTTGTGGTTCAAAAGAACAATTAGCAAATATCTTCACCAAACCATTGGGAAGAAATACTTTCGAATTTCAGAGACAACACTTAGGCATTGTTTGTGCTGATTTTTGTAATGGTCGAAATTAAGGGGGAGTGTTGAATGGAGTAATTTATCCCTCATTTACTCGCTTGACTAAGTATATGGATAGGCATCATAAATGCACATATTAGATAGGTGAAGTTGCAATTATTAGGTAGGTGAAGGATGGAGAATTCTAGAGAAATATCTAGTCTCATGTATTTGGAATTTAGTTTTATGTATGAATGTGAAGAAGAGCTCAAGAGATCCATTGTTGTGTGTGTGCATACACTTTTTTGTGAATGATTGCCTTTGCTTGAAATTGAACAGTGAGTAGTGATGGTAAGTAATGGTAAAATTAAACTAGGTTTGATTATGGAGTCCGAGTGAAAGAAAACGATGTTGGAGTCTATCTTTGGTAGATTGCATGAAGTCTCGGTGAAATTAAACAACGTTGGAGTCCATCTTTGGTAAATAGTATGTTGAGTGGTCCATTCCATCTTTAATCACCTTGAATAAATCTTCCTCGATGCTTAAGTGGCATGCAGTTTGCAAATGAAAATTATGTCGTGGTCGATACTCCTCGGTCCATTATTCCTCAAAAGATGCTCTCGCCTTCCTTGATCAACTGGTGAGTATGGTCTATCTATAATAAGAGTTGGAGTTCATGTTTTCCCACATTTTTGTAAATAAATCAACAAGCATTTTTTTGTATGAACATGGAAACCCTTAAAAAGGTGTCGTATCACAACATTTTTCTATGAATGCTTGGTATTGGACCAAAAACACTGATGAATGAGGAATGTATTAAAGGTTGAGAGAAACGAACCATTATCACATCCCTTTAGGCATGTACTCCATACTAATCCAACTTCTATTTAAATATTTATATAAATATATAAAATATATTTATATTTTATATATTAATATGTTTATAGGTTTTTTTTTTTTAATAATAAAGTTTTTTTTGTCATGTTTAAAATTCTTTATCTTGATCATATATATATCGTTGAGATAATTTGTTAAAAACTATATATTTCAATATACAATCATATTTTAGAGAATATAGAAAATTGAAAATAACAAACATGAAAAACATACAACCTTCATCAAATTTTGATTTGAAAGGAAAAAGATATTCAAAATTCAAACATGATTAAAAGTTCAATTAATGAATAGAACTTGCAAACTCAACCAATACCAATATAAAGCTGGTTTGACAAGATTGATCATACTTTGCTTTAATGTGTAGAGATGGCAAATGCTTTACTTTAATGTGGTAATATAGATCATTATGGGAAAAAAATAAAAAATAAAAAATAAATAAGTTTGAAATAACCAATTACTTAACTCAAATATTTGATGTAACAAAATCAATTTTGACCAAGTAAACTTTTAAAGAATCCATCAACTTATCACCTCGAGATTAAACTTTTAAGGACTCATATACGGGAGATTAGAGTCACAACTTAGGAGATTAAAATTTTGAAAGATCATCAACATATCTCTTTAAATCTTCACAACACCTTTCAATGTGTTGTTGTATTTCATACATCATGCTTTTATACATAGAGAGATTTAATAAAAATATATTTATATATAATATGTATAAAAAGAAATAATGAAAATAAAAATGTATATGTATAAGTATAAATAAAATAAAATTATGAGAAGAAGATCAAAATCATTTTATATTTTTTATATATAAATATATAATATGTATAAAAAAAA
>SNQJ01S0024883.1:25610-39643 GCA_010110895.2 Picea sitchensis
AACCATTATCACATCCCTTTAGGCATGTACTCCATACTAATCCAACTTCTATTTAAATATTTATATAAATATATAAAATATATTTATATTTTATATATTAATATGTTTATAGGTTTTTTTTTTTTTAATAATAAAGTTTTTTTGTCATGTTTAAAATTCTTTATCTTGATCATATATATATCGTTGAGATAATTTGTTAAAAACTATATATTTCAATATACAATCATATTTTAGAGAATATAGAAAATTGAGAATAACAAACATGAAAAACATACAACCTTCATCAAATTTTGATTTGAAAGGAAAAAGATATTCAAAATTCAAACATGATTAAAAGTTCAATTAATGAATAGAACTTGCAAACTCAACCAATACCAATATAAAGCTGGTTTGACAAGATTGATCATACTTTGCTTTAATGTGTAGAGATGGCAAATGCTTTACTTTAATGTGGTAATATGGATCATTATGGGAAAAAAATAAAAANGTTGATGGATCAGTAAGATATGTTAATTTCAAAGTAAATTTTTGACATTATGCGTAGCCCATAAATGTAGTTATTTTTTTATTAACAAAATCAAAGTGTTTGTCTTCTATGATCTATCTTAACTTTCAAATCCCAGGTTTCCTATATAATTACTGCACGACGCCTTTTAAGCTTTATTTCGATGGAAAATAACAGTGAATTAAAACGACCTTCCTCCACCATCTTAATAAGCAGCGAGGAGCTAGTATACATATTCACCACTGATGTAGTATCATAGTTGCAGCCATTCCTTGGTCGAATCCCTGTGCGCCTGTATCCACATGTTGTGGTGCATTTCTATGAAGTTTATTATGCCTTTGTATTGCACGACAACCTCTGGAGTAATTCTCCATGTGTTTTTTATGCTTTCCTGGATGTCGTTGAAGTATCGCACAAAGGTACCTACATTGCCACTTCTTATTTTGGGGTCCGAAGTTTTCCCCATTGAGGTATACTGCATTGCGCAACAACGACCTATTATGTCACAGAAGTAAGAATATGGTGGCTCCCTCCACCCAATTAGTGTTATCAAAATTATTAACCAAGAATAATGAAATTTTGTCCCCAAGTCCTGGGCATCTTTGCAATCGTTGAGGAACAGATTCAACAGGTAGGGGCCACCTGAGCATGGTTCCATTGGCGCACTGGAATGCAGTTGTGAAAACCCCTATCGAGGCTTCCTCCTCGCAACAATTTATTAATAGTTTGCAGGACATAAGATTTGTGTTCATTCTTGTGGTTTCGTTGTTGATACTTTTTATTATTATACTGTGCAAGCCCCTCTCTGTGTCGTATGTTTTCGTCATCTCCTCAACAATATATTTCTCCTTTGTCTTGTCATCTAGGTACTGTGTGGGAATCTCACCCATGGACAGAAGACTTGTGATGAATGCAATCAACTCGACGTCGATTGAGACGAGTTCCTATAGCCATAAGAATCCTCCATGGAGGACTACCATCAACTGCTTGACGTAGTTATTTACCTCCTTCCCCCTGCTAAAATGGGGAATTTCCACCAAATTTATTATACCTTTTTTCGACAGGCCAACTACCCATTGTTTTGATTGCATCATGGGATCCACAAATGAACCTGTCCCTATGTTGTCCATGTAAACTTGTTGCGCAAATTATGGGAATTTTCTAGCGTTGACCACATCATGGTTCGAATACTTTAACTTTTCCACCCAACCCAAAAGTGTTGTTGGGAACTACACTCCCTCTGGGATGCGCAGTAGTATGATTTTTGCGTTAGGCTGCTTGCGTGGGGACCGTGCCATGGTTTTTTTTCCCTTTCTCCTTATTGGCACACTAGAAGTCCCAGCCTCTGCTTGTCTATACTCTGTGCCAGAATCTGGCTGCCCGATTATGTATTCTACCATCTCTTTCTGCTACTACATAGACACTGCTTCAGGTTTTTGTCTTGGCACCATAGCCTCTGTGTGCTCCCTAGCATTGCCATTTGTTTTATGAGCTACTTTGGCCCCCACAGGTTGTTGTAGGTTTCCTGCATCGTTTGTTTGGCGGCCCTACACATTGTCATGTGAATCTATTTCCATTTCGGTCATCATTGGATCTTGTGCTTCCTCCTCGACTAGTGTGGGGCTCACTAGATTCACCTGCGAGGAGGGAATCATGTCCACATCGACTATTCCCTCTCTTTGAGCCATTTCTTTCTCAGCCTCTGTGGTTTCATGTGGTGCCCTAATGCTGCTTCGGGTTTTCCCTGTTGTTTGGCTCAGTACACCAATCTCTATTTATGCCATAATGGGTATTGGTTGCTTTTGCCGAATCATTTTCGATTGGTTCGAACTATGCTCTTCGCCTATTTTCCTGTGTGCTCTCTCTCTCTGTGAGTTAATAATTTCATAATAAGTGTTATGTTTTCTACATTTTCCCTTTATATAGAAGGTGTCATAAATGTTGTGAAGCTTCTCGGATAAGCTTCCCTAGTTGTGATTATGCAATGAAGCTTCTCACGTACGTTTCATTTAATTTCATAAATGTCGCCAGTTCGCTCCTTTTTTCCATAACCATCATTTTTCACTTTTCTGATTGTTGGTCCCTTTTCCGATGCACTGAACTTTTTAAGTGCACGATGCATTTCTGCTGCGATTTTCCCTTAGTGCACAGTTTTTTGCTTTATGTCTCCCATATGTTGAGCACGCACATTTTTCTTTTTGTCTCATTGAGTCCACTTTCTCGGCGCACAGTTGTGCCAAGTATTTTTGTATTTTTTGTCTTTTCTATTTTTTTTATTTTTTTTCTCATTTTTCTCCTTTTTATTTCTTTTCCTCGTTTTTCTTCGTTTTATTTCTTTCTCTCATTTTTATGTCCTAGTCTCTACTATAGTACATAGTGTACATGTTTGTTTTATTGCAATGTAACTTTTAAATGTTAGGAGTTTGAATGTCCATGTATAGTTTAGTCGACTCAAGTTGATCATTCCCTTCAGTTATATTCCTGCCAGATCCTTTAGCTTCATAGATCCCCCATCTATGACAATATTTAATTCATAGGGCCCTAGCCAATGCATTATAAACTTACCAGGATGTTGAAAAAATTTACTGTCATAGAGCAAGACTAGGTCTCCTTCCTTGAAACTCTTCCTCTTGATATGTCTATCATGCTAGGATTTGTCTCTTTATTTTTGTACTTCTTGGTGAAATCCTTCCATAATCCTATCCTCTTCCATCTCCATTAGTTGGTTCAACCTCTCCTTCACTAGGCCTCTTTCTGTCATGTTAGTGATTGTTTCTACGCGCAGACTAGGTACCAGGAATTCTAATGGTACTATTGCTTCTTTCCCATACACCAATATGAATGGTGTATGTCCTATCAAATTTTTGCATGTATTAGTGTATTCCCATAGTATTGCTGGTATTTTCAAATCCCAAACATTCTTGATGACATTGCAAATATTAGTCAAATCATTCTCCAATATCTTATTGAAGGTTTCTATTGTTCCATTTGTTTGAGGATGGTATGGTTCACTCTTATGGTTATAGACTTCAAATTCCTCAGTCATAGCCCTGATAGTAACGATTCACCGATCATATACGATAGTATTGTTGATCAAGTGAGTACCTTAGTCACTCATCAAAGTGGACAATAAAACCCTAGTGATCACTTTCTCCATGGAAACAAAATGTGATTTTGTTTTATGTCACAGATCATTGGAATGGTGTTGCTTCTTTATATTGTTAAGTCTTGTACCAGTGATGATATATCTCTCTCCTTGACCTTTTTGTTGGTGGATTTATTGGTCCAAAAAATTCAATGTTTCCATTATCAAATACATGTAAAGGATTCCCGCGTAGTCTTAGAACAATCACATCCCTTATGTTGGGTTTTACAACCCTGACCGGATCACATGCCTAGAAATATTCCTTGGAATCCTGACAGATTGTTGACCATAATACTACATGCAATACCTTCTACATTGTATATTTTCCTACATAATTCCCTCATGCTATTCCCTCATGGGCCACTTGAAAATTCTGAGCCTTCATGTTCCAATACACCTTCTCAAAATGTTGTTTTGTGCCCATTTTATCAAGTGTTCTGAATTGAATTTGATATTACGCAACTCATACTATGGTCCATTCTTCTAGATTACTGAATTCTTGTGGTGTAATCCATGTGCTCAAGTATTCAATGATATCGTAAAATATTGACACCTATTTATGCGAAAACAATTGCATCGGGGAAGTTAATCTTCAAGGATTGGTAGGTTCCTCTTCATTAGCCCGGTATGACAGGATGATCAGGTCGCTGATTCAACCTTCCACAGTTTTGACTATTACTTCAAATCAAATTCTTGAAATAATAATAGCAATCGTGGTTTGAATATTACTTCAAAATCAAATTCTTGAAATAATAATAGCCATCTACAGATTCTCTCTCCCAACACTGGCTTGTTGACTAAATATTTTAGGGCAGAAATATTTGTGAACATCTTAAAGTGCTTTCCCAGCAAATAATGTTTGAACTTCTGAAGTGAATATACCATGGCTAGGCCTTCTCTTTATGTGGTTTTGTAATTCTTCTATGATTATGACACTTTTCTTCTTGCAAATGTTATAGGGTGGTCTAAATCCCCTGCTCCTGGTTGCGCCAGAATTACTCCAAGTGCTATGGTTGATTCATCTACATGCACATGAAATGTATTTTTCCAGTCTGAGAATACTAGGATAGGTTTTGTGACCATATTTTCTTTTAAGGTTTCCAACCCTTATTAACAGTCCTCATTCCACTGAAATCTAGTATCCTTCTTCAACATTTTTTCAATTGTCATGGTAATCTACGCATAACCCTTTATGAATTTCTTATCATGGCATGTGTGTCCTAGTGTTTATTTCAATTGTCGCACTGATTTTGGTGGTGGTAAGTTGACAGTGACTACAATCTTAGAAGGATCCACTAGTAAACCTTGTTTACACTATATATGTCCCAACATTATTCCAAAAGGTGTCCCAAAAATACATTTCTTGATATTCAATGACATCTGACACTGCCTGAATCTTTCCAATATTAGCCTTAACAATTCTACATGATCCTTTAACATAATATATACAATCCAGTCATCCAGGTATACTTCTAAAAACTGATGTATGAATTCTTTAAAAGCAATTATGACTACTCTTGAAAATATGGTTGGTGCATTCTTCAACCCAAAAGGCATGACTCTGTACTAGTAGGATCCCCATTTCTAGGGGGGAAATCCCCCCTATAACTATACTAGGGTTTAGGATATAGACAAAGCGGATGACCGTCTAAAATTCAATCTATTTTCTACTCTACCCAAAACATACCAAAATCAATGAACAAAAAGCAGTAGAGGAGAAGATCAATAACTGTAATTTTTATCCCACGTCTTGTGATGATCTCCTCAAGCTCTGTAGTTCCAAAGACTGCAAGTCTCCTCCCAAGGTTGACCTTCATCCAAGACTAGGAAAACAAGGACTGCAATCATGTTATTTCTATTCATAAATTAGGGTTAGATATCAAATGCTATGTATAAATCAAAGAAAAGACACAAAACATCATCATTTGGGACAAGGAAAATAGATTATTTTATTCATTAAACAAAGACTGAAACTTACAATCCTTTTCGGCCACCATCCTATGAACCTGGTCCGGGCTCCTCTTTAAAATGTTGCAAGTGAACCTTCAATAAGCCTCTTCTCACAACCTACTTATCACCTCAAGGAAAGGGAATGGATTGGATGGAAGTAAAGGGGCTGAAGAGGGAGTGTTGAGGCAGTAACTCACAAAAGGTAGCAAAATCTTGGGCAAGGAAGGGAAGTGAAATTGGGAAGAGTTTCATTATTCTAATGCTTAGTTTTGAAATGAGACCCCAACACATCATTTTATATGACAAAAGAGACATCAAGAAAGAGATGCAATCTTATGCTATCAATTTCCTAACAGCCCTGCAAGCCGTTATTTCCCTATATTTCTAAGATTCCTCCCCCCCCCAAAAAAACCCTTGTTTTCAGGATTTGCGTTCCTCTTTATCTCATTAGGAAGAAATCCATTACTTCCTTGGACCCGTCAGGACATAAACTTTGGAGGTAGACTTCATCATCTCAAGCCTTGGGTGGAGGAACTTGGAGACTGGTTCGAGGATCGTGTCACAAGGGTTATAGGTTGTAACCAACCCCTTTTTATATTATGAATAAAAGAACTCTCATTCTTTTCTAATTATTTGAGTTAATTCATGATTTTAATGATATTATGTGTATCTTGTTTTGAATCTAACATATAATTTTATTTGATGATATCCAATTAGTTATCATATAACTACTTTCTTGCAGTTGCAGGATTTTCAGAAAATCATTGTCAAGGATTTCTGGAGTGAAATACCTCAAGTGGGATCTCGTTCAGATGTATTATTCCATGTGCATTAATATTTATTTCTTCTGAAAGTTAGTTACTTTAGGTAGTTATTTCCAATTGATTGTCTAATTATAGGTTGAGAGGAGTCTTTTAAGGGAACTCCTCTATTGTGGCCCTAACCCAAAGTGATGGGACTTAGATTTCCATAACAGAATTGGCAACTCCACTAGGTATTCTCCCTTTTTCAATCGATAGTGGTGCTTGATTTTTGCATTTATTTTGAATCTTTTTTTTGTGCTTTAATCCTTTTATCATCCTTCTTTGAATTTATACAATCTGTTTTTAATCTTCCAAATCCTCCTCTCTTGGTTAGAGAGGATTTTTAAGGGTGTACATGGGTTTCTTTTAGTATAGTCGTGTACATACATGATTTTCTCTAGTTAAAGTCGCGTACATATGCTACTTGTCCATTGGAAAGTCGCATAAATTTTATATGAGGGAGATTTTTTACTTTTTCATACTTCTAGAGGCAGAGGTTGTGACTTTGTGGGATCTTTCTAGGTTCTACTAGGTCTTTAGAGTGGGTTTTTGGGTTTCAAAATTAGTTTCCTTTACTTGCAAGATTATAAGAAAAGTTCAAAAATATTTTACATCTTTCTTGTTTAATCAATATTGTTTGATGGCTTTTTATAGTTTAGGGTTTTAGAAATATATGTTGGGTGTTTGTTACACTCTGTTTCCTATTCCTATAGTGTTCTTAGGGTGTCTAGTCATATGTTTGCAATATTTCTTCCCCTTTGCTTTCTTTTTTTCTTGATTTGTAAATAAAAACTGTAAGAGTGTGTGTTTGTTTGTGAATTTTCCCTCCTTTCCCTTTTTCATTTGCATCTAAAAGAAGAAAATTTCATCATATGCACATATTTTCTCTTATTTCATGTTTATGCTTTAATATATATATATATATATATATATATATATATATTGTTTCTAGAGCTTCGATGAAAAGAATTCCAATCTTGTTAGTTGTCTTGCATTTGAAACTTGCATTAGTAAATGAATTGCATCTAAAAGAAAAAAAAATTGCATTCATTGCATATAAAAGGAAAGAGTTTGTGTTTGTTAAATTATGAAGCATTATTTACACTCTCATTTTTCAGTGAAGAATTGCATTTTGCATTTATGTTCTTAAGTGTTTTTTTGTTGAGTTTGTCAAAACATCATTTAGTTTCACTCCACACCCTTTTTGAGTAAATAACATACTATAAAATGAACGCTAACTAAAATCAATTAGACATTTTCATTTTATTAGGGTAGACAAACAAGTTTTGGCTAGGGCCTTGGTTTAGGTTGGAGAGTTAATTTATCCAAGGCAAAAAATAAACTTAGAAGTATGAGCTAGGGAATGAAAAATGAAACTATCATATAAGTGTACCCAAGAAAATCCTCTCATACAAGATCCAAACACGAGGTCATGTGAGGAAGAGCCAAGGATATAACCCCTCCAAAGCTTGACCAAACATTATTGAAAGATCATATTCTGGGGATTTCATTAGTACCCATACCTCCTTGAGAGGTGGTGCTTTCGAGGATTTGGGATTTGTTACCCTACCCATACGTTCAATCCTGACTATCGATTGTTCCCCCAGACATTGAATGTGATTTGGTGACCTTAGTGGATTTTCCTAGGAATCTCAGAGGTGACTATGGGGGGTTTCCCATGGTACCTGGGGTGGACTTCGTATCACACTTCTCAGTATGGATGGAGTGTGCCCCGCGAAGTGTGGGTACTTGCACCAGATAAGGCTGGTTATTAGAGGTTGAGATAACTACTTCTCACTCTGTCATTCACTGGTACAAAGGACTTAATCAACCTGTGCCTTCATATGGAAGGTCATTTTTCCTTACTTCGTTACTATTGCAATCTCAGGGCCTAATCCACCTAAGTCATGATATTGGAAAAGTTGTTTGTGACTATTGTTTCTCTTAGGTCCTTTTTTAGTGGTGTGTTTGTGATCATATACTGCCTAGGAAGGTGTGGGTAATCACCTAGAGCTAGAAACTCAAAGTTGTTGACCAATTTCCTCATCGATCGAGGAGACTTTAAGGCCTTCAAAATAAAGAATAAGTAGAGGTAAATCCTCCACCTCCTCCTCTTAGGAATAGACTATACCAATATGGAACTTTTGTACTAACTGGTTATGTCGAGATCATAAATACGAAACCCACAGAAACTAACGCTTCTACTCCATAGGTTGTTACCATATCATATCTTGGAGATGAGGACTTCACTCAGCCTTTCAACCCTTCGTTAACTAGACCTCATGCTCCAGTTGTTGTGTAGCTTCCGACTCTCGGGTCAAACTTAAATGACAGTATCCCTCTTCAGTGGGTTGTAATGGAAGGAAATTTAGAAGTGTCTATGTTGAGAGTCCCAACAACTCCCACATCAGCAATCATCACAGGAAGAATATTCCATCCTGGTGTCTCTAACCAAATGACGATTGTGGTGAAATCCACCATACCCACCTCAATCAATAGTTCTACTCTATTGATCATTGGCTCCACCCACTCTTTAAGTGTGGCCATGTCATTACCTTTTACCACCAATGATTTTTCATTCGGTATGTCGTCCATGAGCATGTAAAGTGTCTTGACCGGTTCTCTGTCACTAACCCAAATTTCTAATTTTGGTGTGGGGAGTTTTTCTATCCCCTACTAAGTTGTTCCTCGGGGTGGAGGTCATATTTCTTCGTCATTTCCCTCTATTGGGAGTGGGTTGTTCCCATATTCAAGCCCTATCCCTTTTGTAGGTTGGGGTGGTTCTATGGGTAGTGGATTTCAATCCACTAGCATGCCTTCTACTTCAAATTTGTTCATGCTATACAGTGGGTTCAGAAGTAATCTTTTCACTTCGTCTATGATGTCAACAGGGGGAAACCCCTTCCATGGTCAATGGAATCCTATGCAATGCTCTTTTTCCTTGCAATGGATGTTGTAAGGGGGAAACCTTTTTCTCAGTCAGAATGTCCCCATGCAAGGAGTTTTTCCTTTGCAAGGAGGGTCAGTAGGGGGTAACCCTACTTTTTCGTTTGGGAACCAAATGGGTGGAGGTTTTCCTCCACTTAACCAAGGCCAACATGGTTTCATCCAAATATTTGGCCCATTCACAAACTCTCCCTAGAAACCTAGAGCCAGATTCAATCCAAGACCGTCTTTTTAGGATATTAATTTGGGGTTTGCTAATATTGTGTTTCCCGCCTCAATTTCGCAGCCTAGAATGCATTTTATTTCAACCTTTCATTTTCCATATTTTTCCAAGTTAATGAACGATCCCATTTGTCATAACCCTACTTAGCCTCTAGTTCCTACCAAACTTCCTTCTCATATACCAAAATTCAAAGGTAATAATGGTGAATACCCTAGAGACCATGTGATGACATTTCATTTATGGTGCTCCTCTAATTCGTTTAACGACGACCCCGTTCGGTTATGGTTATTCCAATGCACCCTCACTAGGAGTGTGACCAAATGGTATATAGAACTGGAGGGGTGGAAGTTTGGAACTTTAGGTGATCTAGCCATGGTATTTCTTAATAATTTCCAAATTCTAGTCTGGTATGATGACGACACAAATATTTTGGATAATTTTGAACAAAATAAATCCACTCACATTTATGATCATATTCGGGAATGGAGGATATGAAATTTTTTTATCAAGGCCATGGTTCCTCCAGAATTTATTTTAGAATGGTTCCTGAAGTCATTACTTCCTTATATTTCTAAGAATGACTTCAGAACTGTTCATAAAGGATAAAACGATATTTAGAGCACAACAGCTAGATATTATTTACTCTAATTCATGCATGCTCTATGAGATAATTCCAGACGCATCGTGATTGATGCTTGACTTGGAAAATCCAAAATCAGGACCCCATGTCAATGGAATTGTCGGTTCTTCATAAAGCAAAGCCAAAAATCTGATTTCCTATCAGATGCAGTAGTTATTGATTCAAAAACTACGAATGGTCATGCCTCTAGTTTGACCACCCCCACCGCCCAGTCATCGAATGTACACAGTGTGTAGTCAATGACTCTAAAGGGTCCTCAGCAACCTGAAGGAAAAAATAATGGTGGGGGAAATGAGAAAAAGGCAGATAATAATGTTGAGGGGGAAAATAATGACAATATAAAGGTAAATTTTCCTTGCAAGTTTTGTAAAGAAGATCACCTGACTCAACTCTTCCCAAACTTGAGGAATACCAGTGCTTGTTAATGCAGTAGAAGCCTATTGTTTTGCCTAACATGTTTCCGAAAGGACATAATTTAATGCATGGTACTTCCTTGACACCTAATACGGATGGGAAAATCAAGTTAGCCCCATGCCAGAATACAAAAAATAAGACATTTATATGTTGAAGTCGGATCTTAATTTGTAAACCAGAGCTTGTGGTTATGCGAATCCTGAGTCTACAAAAAAGGATAAAGAGTTACCAAAACTACCTAGCTCTCTCCATATAGAGAAACTAACGATATACCCAATGTCTCTCATATAGAAAGGTGTGTTGAAGCGAACATCGCACAATATGAATGCTAGAGTGGCCCAAAATTATTATATTGTTGAAGATTTGGCCCAAACTCCTTGTTCTATGTCTGCACTGGAAGTTCTCCAAAGTTGCGTCTCGCAACAAAACACATTGTTTTTTTATTTAGGGGCTTATGAATTTTCTAACTCATTATCCATCATGTTTGAAACTTCTAACATCAAGCCTCACCTCCCGTATCACATTTCATTTCATACTACAATGGTTTACTGATGCAGGAGCATCGCTAACATCAAGCGAGCGTGGGGCAAGCGCCAACGCATTTTGGGAACATGATGAATTGTTCAAAAACTTTTGAAGATGGATGCGCCAAACATAAATGTAATAGTTAAGGAGAGGCATACTTATAGATTTTAATCAGACCTTGAGCATCCCGCTCTCATCTGGAGTAGATAGAGGCATTTATGCTAAGATAATATAGGTAGATAGAATTTAATTCTCAGATTAGACAGTTTTAGGAGCCGCAGGGAAAACAGATATAAGCACCCTCATTTTGTATTGTAACATTATGATGATGAGGATGAAGAGCATAGAGCATACAGAGAAGAGAGCAGAGATTTGTGCAAAAACACCCATGTACAGAGATTTGAATTAATAGAAATAGTTTTGATTCAAATTCATGGCGTCGGGTTTTTTCTCCGTGTATGTATATTGAATATTGTGCTCATGAATGTTTTACTCTTTCTGTCATGAAATTGCTTTTATGCTATGTATGAATGATTTCTTGTTAAATGTTTGAAGTCTGAGAGAGAGAGAGTAAGGAATGAGTTTCAACTATTTCTCTATCTGAGCAAGGATTCCTGCAAGGAGTGTAGTTGAATTGTCCGCAAGGAGTGCGTTGACAAAGGGTACAAAGATTTGTATTTGGAAGGCTCAGACAGAATAGATATTTTTCTCATTCTCACAAAAGTGAAAGTCAGGCACGGGAGTCGTCCAAGGTGTGCACAGACCAAACTTGAATTCAGGGTTTAAAACCTGAGGGGTTATCGGAGGAATGTTGTTGCAGGGTGTGCGCAAGGTCGAAGGGATTCAACACATGTAGGTGTTTGAAGGTTGTCGCAAGGAGTGCGTGCAAGAGTCTTCTTTAAGACTCGGAGTTGTGAGAAAGCTCAGGAAAGATAAAGCCTTTGAAACTATTGAAGGGCAGTACAGGAAGTTTGTGCATTTGAAGTGTTTAGAAGGCGTCGTAAGTTTGTGCCGCAGGTGGACAAGTTCAAGGGAGAATACTTGGTTCATTTCGCAGAAATCGTCAAGAAGGAAACGGACGGTCGGAATTCTTCGTGGGGAATTCGCGAAGTCCCGCGAGTCGTCAGATCTCGCAAAGTAGCAGGGGAGTTACGGAGGTTATTTTAAAGGTTCAAGCTTAGGAGAGACAGATTCGTCGATCCAAGTCAATAGGGACCGTTGGATCTACTCATAGATTTCCATTTCGGGATCTCATGAGTTGAAGTCCCGAAACCTTTACATCAGGATTCGTGAAAACGCGAAACGTGAATTTGCGAAGAATTTAAAAGGACTGTGTGGGGGGGCGTAAAATCCAGCAAGGTGGACAGGTGGCGAATAGTTGACGTGGAGGTCAATTGCATTGACTGTTTCAGGGTTTCGTGAGTTGAAGTCCCGAAAACATTGCATTAGGACTCGCAAAATTGCGAAGTCTGGAACTTCGATACGGCAAAAAGTCTAGTTGCGGGGGCCAGTGCCGGAAACCGTGTCGGAACTTGACATTTTAGGATTTCGGGAAACAGAGCATCGGGATTTCGGGGTTCATGGAGCAAAGTTGCGTGACATCACAAATCGTGAATTTTCGATATGTGAAATAGTGCTGACCGTTGGATCGAGGGAGAATTCATAGCCGTCGATCTCCTAAAAAGGAAATTTTAGGATTTCAGTAAATCGGGAATTGGGGTTTCGGGAGTCGAAGGAACGAGTTGCATGACATTGCAACTCCCGAAATCACGATAAGAAGAAATCCGAAATACAAACGGGGAAAAGTCAAGAGTTGACTGTTTCGGGAATTCGGGATTCGGGGGTCTGAGTGACAAGACACTCGACCACAGGATTCGCGAAATCGGGAAGTCCGATTCCCCTAAGCATGAAGGAGGAATCCCACGAGGATTTGTTGTGGGTGCGGATTTTCTGAAAGGGAAATAGAAGAGTCGATTGAGATCTCTTCGGGACGAGAGAAAGGAGAAGATCCTGTGTACGTGGACCTTTCGGCCTGCAAGTTGGGAAAGGTTGCATCATATTTGGTATCAAAGCACAGAAATGTTTTCTTTGCTTTCTGTAGCAGGGAAAAGGAGGATTCACCATGCCGCCGAGGAGAAGGGATAGACAAACACCCGATCCGACAGAGGAGAGGGAAATGCCAAGAAGAAGGGGTAGGCAGATGTAGAATCCAGAGATGGAAAGAGAGATGCATGATCTACGTGCCAGACTTAAGGACTGTTTGACAACACAGGTATTCCAACAGAGGACGAACACCTTCAGTAACCACTCACATAACCAGATCAAAGATCAACACACCAATGTTTTCACGTGGTAAAACCCCTACGGGGNAAGGAACGCTCTATTGAATTTCCATTCTTTAGAAGAGTATCCTCAGGTATAATTTTATTCCTTTTCGGGCCTGAGGGACTAAATCTACGAAAAAGAAACCCCCCCGGAGTCCATATTTAAGCTCTTTTCAGACTCCCTAAAATGGAAAAGATTGTCAAGTGACCTTATTCTTTCACACTCGTTAAACGGTCCAGAAGAACATTCCTAATGGAGTCCATAGTTAAGCTTTTTTCAGACTCCTTAAAAGTGAAAAAATAGCTGAGTGATCTTGTCCTTGTCACACTCGTTAAAATGGTTTTGAATCGACGCCTAGTTGGTGCTAGTTTACCCCTTTTTTCGAACCAACTAGACTATTGACGAAAAAGGTACCCCAATGGAGTTTCCTTTTATGTTTTTTTAGACTCTCTAAATATGAAAAATCACCGAGCTTCCCTTCTTCGGGCTCGTTAAACTTACATCGAAGGACATTACCATTGTGTGTTCTATAAACCGCATTTGCATACCTTGCTCGT
>SNQJ01S0024883.1:64460-87980 GCA_010110895.2 Picea sitchensis
ATATAGAGAGAGAGAGAGAGAGAGAGAGAGAGAGATTAAACAATTCATTTTTGAAAATTACAACATTAGAGATAATAAGGTTAATTAATAATTGTTTCAAATCCAATAACTATCTACAAAATTGATTTTTTTTTGGACCTTACACAAAGACACTTTGAATTAATATTATAATGAAAGCAGGGATGATTTTAAGGATGGAAATGTGTTTTAAAATGTAGAAACCTTGGCGAATCTTACTAATCCTTCATATGCTAACTATAAATGTTTGGCGATATTTTTGTAAAAATATTCAAATTTATAAGGATTTTATATAGTTTTTATAAAATTTTGGTGATTTTTAAGGTAAAATAGTTTTATCCTATAATATTTGGGCGAATCATTTTTAAAATAGTGAATCTCATTTTTGGAAAAACCATGGAAAATTAGCCCATGAGCGAAATTTAGCCCCTAAAATCATCCATGAATGAAAGAGGCACTTTGATTTTTTGATAAACGTTGAATTAATATTATATTAGATATAATAACGTTAATTAAGAATTTCTTAAAATCTAAGAGTTGTTAACAAAGTTAATTATATTTAGACTTTACACAAAGTCACTTTGAATTAATATTATAATGCAAGAGGCACTCTAAGTTTTTGACAAACATGTAGTTTGTTGCAATCTCATAGAGCTATCTTTGAACGAAAACAAAAAAGTACAAAGCAATAGTACATTTAACATTATAGAACTCAAAAAAAACATTATGCATCATTTAATGGAGGAGTCACACATCCTAAACTAAGTAATGTGACCAACATAACATTAAATACACCATTACTTAGTCATTTTCCTTTGGAGGGAGGGTGATGGATAATTTAAAGTAGAAAACCTCAATTATCTCAAAAACCGAACAATCATTATATGAAACAAGCATAAATTTCAAGAAATTAAAAATAAAAGGGTGGATCATTAGGCTTAGACAATTAATTTGAACGAGAATAATGCTTCTCTGCAGTTTTTGAACGAGAATGTTTTGAAAAAGATATTTTATTTCTAACATTATATATCTGCAATTTTGAACGAGAATAATACTTCTCTTTGGTTTTTACCGGGGAACTTCTCTGTGGTTTTTGGAAATTATTTTTGGCTTCTTCAACGGGTTGAGCAATTGGACAGGTGAAATGAGGTGAGTTGGTTTTTACTTTGATTCAATTTTAATTTAAAATATATTTATAATCTATTAATCTGTGAATATTAAAGAGATTTAAATCTATTTTATTTAGTTTGTATTTATTTTTTTATGTTTCATAAGTAAAACTTAATTTGAGAGATAATAATTAATATCGTTATTATCAATTAGAAAAAAAAAAACATTTTTAAATTCAATCCAAAATAATAATCGTTACATTTTTTCTCTTCTTTTCAATATGAGCACTCCACCTATTCCAAAAATGCAGCCTAACAGGGGGAGGCCCCCCAAAATCACCCTAGAGATCCTTTACGATTACATGGAATCAATAGAAAAAAAGGAGAGAAGAGAGAGATACCAAAAACCAAATAGAGTTAGAATCATTAGAAAAAAGGAGTGAAGAAAGAGACTTAAAACTCCAAATAGAGCTAGAAGCAATGATTGATAAAAAAAGTTAGACTCTTCAAAGATATCATTCAAACTCAAATAGAGGATAGATTCTTAGGGTTCAAGAGTGAACTGCAAACAGTGAAGAATAGGATTCAAGAAATGGAAAAACATAAGCAATCAACCCAAGAAGGAGAGGTTGAAGAAAATCACAACTTGAGAGATAGGATTAAGTAATATGGAAAAAAAATTGCATATCAACCCCATCAAAGAGGAAATGAATAAGCTAATCAAACTGGACCTTGAGCTTAAAAAAAGAGTCTTAACCTCATAATTTATGGTATAAAAGAACAAGAAGAGGAGGAAACAATATAAATATTAAAAGAAGAATTAATAATAAATCACAAATTGATACAACTTACCTCTTACAAGCCAAGAGGATAGAAAAAATAATTGATCACAAAGATAGGTTGATCCGTATCAAAGTAAGTTGTAATGACCATAAATATAACATACTTAGTAAATCCCCAAGATTAAAAAGGTGAGGAATATTTATAAATGGAGACCTCATTCCCAAATACCAAGTTGAATTAAGGAAGGAAGTTCAAAAGGTAAAAGAAACCAGGAAAGATGGAAAATAGCCAATAATTAGAAATCGAAAAGCTATTGTTAGGAGTAATGAAGTGGCCAAACTCCAACCAGATGACTTGTATTCATGGGCTAGGTAGTAGTGGCGTATATTATGTGATATATGATATTCTTGTTTCCAACCAAATAGAAACTTGTTACCTTTTAAATGACCATGAGCTTGAGTTTGATCATAAACCTTTAACCCTAATTCTAAATTTTTTCATGCACATAAACGCCATTGAAGAGAATTCTTATAATCAAAGGAATTTGCGCTTTGAAAAAAGTAAAGTTGAACTTTTCTTAAATGATTTAAATAGTAAGTTAAATCTCCTAACTTATAAGGACAACATTGAAGAAATCTATCATAATTTTACAACTACCCTTTCCACTTCTATTAACAAGTTCTTTTTTGAGGTGTCTTATAAAATGAATAATAGAACGAGCAACCCTTTTAATGATAAAGAATGTAAAATTGCTAGGAAAGTCATTAGGGATGCTTCTAATGAGTATTTAAAACTCAATAAAATCAATATGTACAAATCCCTAATTAAAAGGGGAAAAAAGCAATATATTAATAAAATGAAAGATAAACTTTCACAACTATATAATATGGATCCTAAGAAGTTCTAGAGCCAAATTCTAAACCACAATACTAAAGAAAATAATAGGATTCCCTTAAGGGACTGGAATTCCTACCTTAAAAGTCTTTATGAGTTCCCTAATTCCATGGACACCATTCCTATTTTCCCTACAAAGGAAGAAGTTTTTTCTTTAGATGACATATAATTCGGGGTTAAGCGGCTTGCAAATGGGAAAGCTAAGGACATTGAAGGCTTCCAAGATGAAATTTTTAAAATCGGAGGGCCTATCCTTATCCCTCACATACACAAGCTCTTCAATTTAGCAGTCAAGTAGGGATTCCCTAAAGCCTAGATGCAAAGCCTCATTGTTCCTATTTTTAAAAATGGGGATATAAACATTCCCTCTAATTATAGGACCATTATGATTAGCGCTATTTTAGCCAAGCTTTATGGAATTATTTTGGAAAAGAAGATTAGCCTTTGGCTAGAAAGTCACGATAAAAGAGATAAATGCCAGGCCAGGTGTAGGAGATATCATTCAAATGTGGATTGTCTTGTTACCTTTAGGATCATTGCAGAGGAGTTCTGCAATACTAAAACCAAACTTTTTTGTTGTTTTTTTTACTTTAGAAAAGATTTTGACATCATTCCTAGGAAAAACCTTTGGAATAGGTTGGAAAAGATAAAAGTGTCTCTCGAGTTGAGGGATGTTTCAAAAAGGATGTATGATAACGTTATTGCTAAGTTTAAAAAAACTAAGAGTTGGTCAAAAGAGATAAACTACAATATTGGAGTCAAACAAGGTTGTCCATCGTCTCCTACCCTTTTTTTCATATACATTGACAAGTTAGGAGATTACTTGGAAAAAGTAGGTTGTGTCGGCCCTACTCTCACTCGTATAGTCATCAATTTTCTTATTTATGTTGATGATATCGTTCTTATGGCAAGAAGTCCCCATGATGTTGAAAACCAACTAACAATCCTGAAGTGTTTTTGCTCCAATATGGGTATGATTGTTAATATTGATAAGACTAAGTTCATGATTATTAAATACAATAAGACCACTTATGATAACTCCATATATGAGAACAAAAACTTGGAGGAAGTGACTTCATACAAATATCTTGGAATTGATATTCACCACAAACTCAATTGGAATTATAGCATTGAGAAAATGATTATTGGGGGATGGAAAGCTTATTATGGGCTTGAAAACAATTATAAATTAGCTGACATTTGGATTTGGGAGTAGAAGAAACTCCTCTTTGAGACTCTTGTGACACCTATTATTATTTATGGATGTGAAGTCTGAGGCTCTAGTATCTCTCGTGAATCTAGCAGAATGATAGAGAAAATACAAAATAATTGTGTAACCTATAATCTTAAAATTAAAGGAAATACGCCCTATCCCATCCTCCTCTTAGAAGAAAGCCTCTCCCCCATTGAGAGCATGGCTATGAATAGATACCTAATGTATAAGAAAAAGTTGAACAACATGGAAGACAAGAGGATTCCTAAAATTGCTTCAAAATCGAGTCATAACCACCATCGACTCAAGCGAGGATGGCATAAACATGCCCGGTCTTGGATAAACTATTGGGGAATCATGGAAGACACGATTTTGTAGAGTAAAGATATTATTCAAAAAATCGTCAAATCAAAATTTAAGGAGAAAATGTGGTGTGATAAAGAGCTAGAGGAAAAAACAAAATTAAGGTATTATAAGGATGTAATCAACCATAATCTAGAATATCAAAATTATCTATCTATTTTTCCAAGTGTAAAGAAAAAAATAAGGATTGTTAAGATAAGAACAAATTATCATGATCTCCATAGTGAAATTGGGCATTGGTCAATTCCTAAAACGCCATGGGATGAAAGAGTGTGTCACCTTTGTGACACTAAGAAGGTTGAATATGAAAAACACTTTCTCTTGGATTTTCCAGCCTATACCCATATTAGATCTCATTTTAAAAATATTTGTTACAAAACCAACCTTCCTAACCTCTTAACTCAACAAAAGAATGGTGATCTTGGAAAGCTTCTCTTAATGCTTTTCGAGCATAGAAACAAAATTCTAAGGAATCACAAGTAATCACTTACCCTCTTAAAGTTCGATAGACCAATTCAGTCTTAGTGGGCGTTAATCACCATCATCATCATCAGCAGCAGCAGCATAAGGTTTTTTCCCATCTTGTTTACTAGTGACCTAAAGTTGAGTAACCCATTTCCTTAAAGACCCCTCCATTTTTGACGAAACTTGGTCTCCTCAACATCTCTTGAAAAATGTAAGTCTAGGTCATGTATATAAAGAAACAACATAAATGAAAAAGTGAAAACAAAAATTGAAATGATGTTAATGTAAGTTTTTAATCTTAAATCTAAAATAATTTTGTTTTATGCAATTGGTCAAAGCTTATTGTATTACACACTTTAACATTTTTTGAATTACTATTGTTTTTTAATGCACAAAAGGAATCAAGTCAACCTTTCAAATACATATGGATAAAAAACCGATAATCTCTTCATAGTTCATCAAAAGACTATAACCAGTTCTAACCCTATTCATGTTATCTTCTTTCTAGGAAAAGCATGTTAAATATAAAATATGATAATTACATGACATGTCAAAACTACTTCCAACTAGAGCTAGGAAGTTATAGAACCTTTCTGACTTTAAAATAAGAAGTAACTATCTACATTTACTACATCTCCTTTTATATATTCTTCGAAAAAAAAACCATCGTGTAGTAAAATCAATGATAATTACATTGTATTGTTTAAGAATCAAGGATTAAGAAGTTCGTAGGTAAATTTGAACTTGAGTGAAAAAATTAAAGGCGCTTGAGAGCACCAAAACCACACCATACTTAGTCACATTTCTTTCATTTTAGTTCTGTGCCATTTTACTTTCAATTTTCTTTATTATTTTTATTTTTAATTTTTTAATTTTACATTTTTGTTTTAACTTTATCATGAAATTGTTTTATCTACATTTTTGAGTTTTTATATTTTCCCTTTCTTAAGTGGGTTTTAAAAATTTAATTTTTAAAAATATTAAAGTTTTATGAATATTTTTCTTTCTTTATTTTAAAAAGAGTACTTGTATTTTTAAATAATTTTTAAAATTTAAAAAAAATAACTTTTAAAAGTAGTAAGTTTTATGAATATTCTTCTTTCTTTATTTAAAAAAAAGCACTTGTATTTTTGAAATAGATTTTAAAACTTAAAAAAAATATCCTTATATATATTTTTAAGTGGGTTTTAAAAATAATGAAATTTTATGAATATTCTTATTTTTTTATTGTAAAAAAAAACACTTATATTCTTGAAATACTTTTTAAAATTTTAAAAAAAATCCCTATATATATTAATGACTTTTTTATAAACATTTTTTTTTATATAAATTAATTTTTAAACAATAAAAAAATAAAAATATTATGTAATTGGTTATGAATAAATGTTTAAATAACATAAAAAAATAAAAATATTATGCAATTGGTTATGAATAAATGTTTGAATAACCTCTTAATAAGAGTTAACATCAATAAAATTATTTCATGTTTTGTTTGGCAATGTTATAGTTGAAATATGTTATGAATAAATATTTGAATAATCTCTTAATAAGAGTTAATATCAATAAAATTATTTCATGTTTTGTTTGGCAATGTTATAGTTGAAATATATTATTAATTGAATTTTTTCTACATTCAAAATAATGAAAAAATAATATTTTTTTTAATATAAATTTTAATAACTATTATTTTAAATTGATAGAATTAAAATAATATTTTTTTTAATATAAATTTTAATAACTATTATTTTAAATTGATAGAATTGTAAAAGTTATATATTATCATTTTATAATTTATTATAATAAGAGTAATAAATCAATTTATATATAAAAAAAATAAAAAAATTGTGCACTAGTTAGGTATGTGGTTTTGTGAACTCTAGAAGTTAATGATAACTATCCCGGCACTAATTGACATTATGATTTAAAAGATGTGACTATCCCATCACTAATTGGCATTATGATTAGTTATTTTAGGTACGTGGTTTTGTGAACCTTGAAAGCCAATGATAACTATCCCCACCACTAATTGACATTATGATTTAGAAGATGTGAGTATCCCCACCACTAATTGACATTATAACTTAGGAGATGTGAGTATCCCCACCACTAATTGACATTATAACTTAGGAGATGTGAGATCAATTGGAGTAACGACCGTCGTTAATCTCCACTTTCTTCGAACATCGTGAGTGGAGAAGGAAATAGATTCCAAAGGAAGAGAAAGACAAGAACAAAGTGCACAAATTTGGAAGCTTAATACATTCCTAACCCAAGCTCTACCCCACCTCCTTCCTCGCGACTCACTTTATATAGCTGTTTTTCTCGAGCTTTTATTCCTTCTCCATACTTATTACCTTCGTTGTCTGACCATTTGTCTTATCATATAAAATAATCTTAATAAGAAGAGCAGATTCCGGGCGAGAAAAGAGGTGTAGGTAGAGGAGTTGGTATTTTTGCAGTATATAGTGGTTTTATGAGGTTACTTTTTATTTTTTAATTTCTTCTCCCTTTACCTTCATACACGTTAAAAACGAAGGTACCTACTCCCATCGTATTGACAATTAAATACACTCTGCACACAAATTTGAGACCTTAATTCATTCACAGGGCCCGTTTCCCCCCGACCACCTTCCTCACAACAGGCTGTATATTTGTTTTTATGAACCTTTGATTCCTTGGGATTCATCTCCTATTTTTGTACATCTGTCTCATCGTAAAGAACAAGAAGAAGAGAAGATCTATGTAGTGCAGAATTTCCCCGGCTATATCTCATGCCCAACTCATGTTTTATTCGAGGAATTTGAGCCTTGTAGGCCGTGCTTTGTTTGAGAATCACTAGGCCATTTGGGGACCAGCTCGTATTGTCATTTGTGTACTGTGACCTAACGAGTCAATATTAATATAAACGAACACTGCTCTGAGATAACAGTTGACAGGCCATCTCCTCTCAACGTTCTGGTACTGGGAAAGGCCCGTGCAAGGGACACCTAGGAGGTCTCAGAGCTCTTTTGGTACGATGAGTTCGTAGCTGGATCTGGTACTGAAAAGCCTTTTTATTCGTTTCTCTGAACTTATCCTGACCCATTCTCTGAACTTATCTTTCAAGGCCAATTAGGTAGTGGAAAAATCTGAAGAGATGGGGAGAGCCCCTTGTTGTGACAACGCTAATGTGAAGAAAGGACCATGGTCTCGTCAAGAGGACTCTCAACTCAAGGAATATATGGAAAAGTCTGGTACTGGAGGCAATTGGCTCGCTCTACCCCAGAAAATTGGTATGCCATCCTTCATATATCAATGAATTCATCCAGAAATCAAATAGATTGGCTCTATGTTCTACTTTTTTCTCTCAGTTTTCTAACAGTAGGATTTAATATTCCAAGGCCATAGAAGCATTCTTCTAGGCCTCCATCGTCTGATGAAACTGCCAGATGGTTTGTATATCTATCCGATTATTGTACCTGGTTTACAGGGTTTAGATTTTTAGGGTTTAGATGTTTAGATTTTTAGGGTTTAGATTTTTAGATGTTTACAGGGTTTAGATTTTTAGATATTGTTTATAGAATCTAGGTTTTGATGCATAATGGTTTGTTACTGGGATTAATGGACTTTTCACGAGAGATTTCATATCTGTAATGAATTAGTTTGAACCCGTTCTCAGGCCAAGGTATTGTGTTTATAATCGCATATTTTCGTAGATACAATACAGCCTTAGGTTATTAGAATGCATGGCTTTAATTTCTAGGTCAAATACCAGGTCAGTAAACTGAGAACAACTCTCTCTTAATGCATTTTTATCATTTCAATGTTAAAATACTAGTGTTTTGCAGATTTTCTTGTGCTGATCCTTGCTCTCACTGAATACAGGTTTGAAAAGGTGTGGAAAAAGCTGCAGACTTAGATGGTTGAACTACTTACGACCTAATCTAAAGCACGGAGGGTTCTCAGAAGAAGAAGATAACATCATTTGTAGCCTCTATATTAGTATTGGTAGCAGGTAGTCAAAAATCAGACAGCCCAACAGTTTCAAAAATAAAAGATAAACTGCCATTCATTCATTCATCTGCAAAAAGGATTTTATAGTTATTGATTGGAGCATAAGACCTGACCTGTAGGTTCTGGCATTGTGCAGGTGGTCTATAATTGCGGCCCAGTTGCCAGGCAGAACAGATAATGATATAAAAAACTACTGGAACACAAAGCTGAAGAAGAAACTGCTCGAGAAACGCAAGGATCATCAAACCCATCTTGCCGCTGAAGCAAAACAAGAAAGCAAAGACATGCAAAGCTACGCTACATCAGAAGCCAATACACGCCCAAAAATCTATGGGCCACAGCAACAACCTGGGGAGGTGGATCACCATATGAATATGGGTATGAATGGCGCTTACTCTAACTTCGGCCCTCGAATAACGTCTCAGTTGATCGAGAGAAATTGTGGCTCCAGAATCACTGAACCCAGTTTAAGTTCAGAATCAGTGTCATTTCAACTTAATCCTCAACAAGTCCAGCTTGATCAAGAATTGTCTGACCATAATTCTTGTCTCAGGACGCTGCTCCAGAGACTTGAAGGAACTGTGGTTGATCATCATTCAAACAACAGCATGAGTATGATCAGTACCAGCTCCCCAATACAAGCATCAAACTGCACTAACCCCTCGCAAGCACAGCATTCCACCGCTCATAATCAATATAACTCAAGCCAGATTTCCCATGAGACATCTGCCTCTCTGGTAGTCAAGTCTGCAAGGCACGCGGGGAATCATATAAAACTGGAAAACCCGTCTGCATGTAGCTCGCCTGAGGGGGGAAGCTATGAATCAACCTGGATGAATACTTTCGATACCGGAAGCAACAACATGGGAGGCTATGGATTCTGGACGGAATTGAATGATCTATATTATGCAATAATGACTGACTAGTACGGCAACATTAGCTGAAAGTATTTTTGTGGATCAACATATCTATACCTATTTGTTGTAGGATTGCACTAATGATGAAGTTTCAAAATATTATTTTGAAGATTTGAAGATTAGTTGTATCTGGGATACTAAATTGGTTATTCGGCTTCCCTTTAATAACAACGATTGGATGCTGACAATAGAGTCGGCCATAATCCATCTCTTCCTTTATTCCTTTCAGTGTTGAATTATGTGCTATCATCGTACAAATTTTTGGAAAACGTTAAGCACAAAGACAAAAACGTTATGAATTGTGGAATCATTGTACATATTCCCCATAACACTTCTATTTATTCTATTTAAAGTTTACCATTATAAATTATTTTTGCTCACTAATAGATGATATTACTTATTTAGATTTTTTTTATATTTTTGAAATCCAATATAAATGAGGGTAAAAATCCAATATATTATTCTATTTAAATTTTATTTAAAGTTTATTACTATAAATTGTATTTGTTCACTAATAGATGATATTACTTATTTAGATTTTTTTTTTTTAAATAAATATAAATGATTGTCAAAAACAATATGAAGCATGATTTTGTTTAGAACACACCATTTCAGATTCAATTTTATTTGCTTCAAAATTCGCAACTAATGTGGTCCTAAAGCATCAGAATAAACTTACATTATTTATTTTTATGTTGGTTTTATATCAACACATTATTTATTTTTATGTTGGTTTTATATCAACACATTATTTATTGATCACTTGAAATTTTTCACTCTTTGTTTTCAACAACTCATTATTAGTGTGAATAACTTAATTATGATTGCATAGTGGTAGTGTATTTCCTAAATTTGTTTAAAAATGTGTTTTTGGAAGTCATTTTAGTTTGTTATAGATTCAATTGGTAAACTAAAATAGTAAGTTAAAGTTTTATTTTCAAATATAGATGTATAAACTAAAATACTAAGTTGAGGTTTTATTTTCAAATGTAGATTGAAAAAGATGATCAACTACATCTTGAAGGTAAACATTGATTAACCTAATAGCTGGAATAAATGTCTTTTCTAAGTCATTCATTTTTCATAGATCCAATTGGTAAATGAGATCTTATTTTCAAATGTAGATGGAAAAAGATGACCACTACATCTTCAAGGTAAACATTGATGAACTTAATAGCTAGAATATTTTTTTTTAATCTGATCTTCTAGAGGTCTAGATAAATCATGGTCATACTTAGTTAAGAGACACTCTAGATGCTCTAGTGAATTGTGAATTTTAAGAGACACTCTAGATGTTCTAGTGAATTGTGAATTTGTATAAGCAAAGCTAAGGCATCTTGAACTAACAAAGGTTGATCATGATTCTCATTATGAGCCATATTAGAATTTTCAGTTCCAAATTATTATTCCTATTCAGACTCACTTTGAGATTGTCACTTTCATATTGATGAGTCCATGTAGGATATGTAGCAAGATTCAAGGTTGGAGGAATATGGTTGAGAGGTTCAGATATTTCTTGGAGTGTTAGGTGAACAAGATCCTCCATTGAGTGCACTAAGTAATTTCGTGTGTTTGAGTTACAATTCTTATCATAGTTCTTCAAGGAGGAACTAAAGCAGTGACATGTAATGCACCAATTTGTCTAGCATAAGATCTCACTATTCATCTTAATGCATCCACTTCCTCATTTGAAACTGCATGTCAAATATCTAGTTCTAATTCTATCTTTTCTAAAATATTCTTCTAATCTTAGAAAGTAGGTACTCAAATGATTGTTTTTAGATTCAAATATTCACTAATATGTGTGAAATGGTTGGTGGGTGATGTATTTCTCAAAATTGAGTTAGTTATGCAATTCCATCCCTCCTTCTAGTGACAATTCTATTGACAGGACAAATATCGAGCATCAGTTGTAGGGGATTAAAAAATAAAAGAGGCCCAATTAGACTCTTTCCTATTGGGTATGAAAAAACCCTCCACATGAATGGACCAAAAACCTTTCAATGAGATTTACAAATCTGGAAAAAGTTCTTTAATCTGTTAATGCAAACTATTATAATGAATTTAATGTTAATGATCTAATATATTTAAAGTTAATCTAACTCTAATTCGACTACTAACTTATGAAAGAAATAATAGAAAATTAAATGTTTAACAAAGAGTATAAGAAGTAATTATTTTCTACTAATGAAGATATATAGACACATAACAATTGATTAACTAAGAATAATCTTTAATAAATTAGTAGTTAATGGTTAATATCCATGACAACCAAAATATTCTTAAAGAGAAAGAAAGAAATAATTATAAGTAACCTCCCAAAAAAGTATATAAAATGTAAATACAATTTTTACAGTACATCCCATGATGATACAAATTCAAAATATTCCACAGTTTGCATAGAGAAGAAATTGATCTCCTTCAAAAACATTGGCAAAAAATGTAAGCGTCTTAGTTGATTACAATTGTAGCATATTGTTGGTCCTCTACCTCCTCTTCCAAAAGCTCCTCTACCCCAACCTCTACCAAATCCTCCCCGACCTCCTAGAATAAAGCCTCTTGAATTGTTATACTATGGAACACCTCTGTCTCTCGTAGTATTTTACTCCTAAATTCTATACATATCTAAAGTTATCTATCTCATCAAAGTGAATGCACGTCAATCCTTCTCTTCATTCCCTAGTGACTTGAACAAGATACAAAACAAATTTTGGGGCGTACTATGGTATTTCTGCAGCAATGGACAATTCGGTGGGTGATGTCCCCGTGTCTTGCATATTTTACAGTACCCTCCTTCTGGTAATGGGTTCGGTGCTCCATTCGCCAAACACTGCGCAAAGGATGGGCATTCATCCTTATGGTGGCCTTCAATGCTACATGTGATACACTAGACTTGTTCCCTCTTCTCCTTTCCTTTAGTAAGTTCTACTAATTGGATTTTCAAGGAAGATAACTGCGTATGGACTTGATCCATCCCCACGCCATCCCCTACAAGAGATGATTCCAGTGTCATCACAATCTACAAATCTTCAAGATGAGATGCATCCTTTTGTTGTATCAACGGGAAACGAATGTGTGGCAATAGTTGTGCAATAAACCATTCTCTTTGTTGTTGATCCAAAATTTGGAATGTCAATCTACCCATCAAATCCTTAAATCGTTCATCATAGTCCCAAACTAACTCAGTGTACACTTGTTTGATTTCGTTCAACTATGTAATGTATTGTGACTCAAATTTCGGCTTCTTAAATTCTTTCAACAATGGTTGTTAAATTTCTTCCAATGTCCTCACTTGACCTGTTGGTGTAGTACATTGTAGTTTCATGTACAAGACTAATGTGAAGCCTCTAAATGTTGTTTCCAACTACAAAATCTTTGTTGCGTCATCCTGGAAATTCTTTCTTAAGCCCTAATATTGGCTCATTACCCCTTAATTGGGGCATATTACATTAGTAATGTTATTTTATTTATGTCGTCTTTATTCCATTAGTTCAAACTATACCTCCTAGTCTCCTATATATACCAAGAAGACATTTTCATTTGGAATCATCTTGTACTTGAACATTTAAGTGGGGTAAAAGGAGGTTACCCCCTCGAAGAGGCCTATTATCTGAAATTATCTCTTTTTCAAGGTGTTAAGTAATTTTTCTGAGGTTTCGACTGCTGGTGTAGTACATTGTAGTTTCCATGTACAAGACCACTGCGAATTTCTAAATGTTGTTTCCAACCACAAAATCTTGTTAAGGCCATCCTCGAAATTTTCTTAAGCTCTAATAATGGCTCATTACCCCTAATTGGGGCATATTGTATATTTAGTAATGTTATTTTATTTATGTCACTTTTATTCCATTAGTTCTAATTATACCCTAGTCTCCTATATATACCAAGAAGACATTTTCATTTGGAATCATCTTGTACTTGAACATTTAAGGGGTGTATGAGGTTACCCCCTAAGAGTACTCACATTCCAAATTGTCTATTTTTCAAGGTGTTAAGTAATTTTTCCGGTTTTTCTATGCTATATTGATATGTGGTTCTTAACATATGGTATCGAGCTCAAGGTCTTGGGGCTCACTGCCATTGCCCTCGAGACACTCCTTTGGAATTTTCTCTATAAACTGCTTTGTACAATGTTTCGCAGAACCAGCTTGGAGGATATTTAGTAGACGATTCAAGGTACGCTATGTTAAAAATTTCATCTCTTGAGGCCTTATACTGAGATACAACATGTACAAGATAGGGTTCGAGAAACATCTTGAACTAAGTCATTGCGAAATTTCCGCTATAAAAAAATTTATACAATGATTAAGACCGTTAAATTTCTATTCCAATGATGAAACATATCCAAGTATACGTGGTAAAAAATTCATCTTCTGGTTCATCTTAATTTGTATATACACCCCGTGGAAGATAGGGTATCTAACTGTTTCTATTGACTAGTCTCAAGAAGTGGTGTTCAGGTAAAACAATCATAAATTCTTCCTAGAGTATCCAAATTGAGGGACTAGTTTCATTGGATAGTGGACAGCCCTTAGTAGTTCTGGTATGAGATCTTAATTTTATATCAATTTATTGTGTGCGGGCATGCTATAAAAGTGAGATCTTCTCGAAAGGCCAAAATCACCGTTGTAAAGTTACCATAAATTCCACTTTTCACATCCAATTTGATCGCACTCATGGCATTGTAGAGAAGAAATATAAGAGAACTACATAAAAGAAAATTTCCTACCAAAAGGGTCAAAGTTGAGATACAAATGTAGTTGAAAGATTGCCCAGCGTAACCACTCTCAAAAATCAAGGTTCAAAAGTGATACTTGGCCAACATGCCACCTAAAAGGGAACTTACACTCAATAAGCCTGCATAATCCTCATGGACTTTGATGAAGGTGAAGAAATGCTTAGGACATAAAATGATTTACAAATGAATCTAGTAACAAAAGATGAACTACAAGAGATGGAAGATGAGTTGGAGGCAAAGATGGATTTTTTAAAAGAGGAGATCATGGAAGATTGAAAAAATTTCATAACATGAAGAACACTGAAGAAAATGCATCCCATGAAATTCATGATGAGGACACAAGGAAGGTGAATCAAGAATGAGAAACTCCAACTTTGGGTTGAAGACCAACCATGTTCCTAAGATCAATATGAGGAAGTTTGATGGCAAGGACCCAATCACATGGATACTTTAGATGGAGCAATTCTTTGATCTATTATTAATGCCACATACTCAAAGGTACGAATTACTTTTATATTTAGAACCTAATCAATTTGTTTCGTATCGATGGTTTTGTTCTCACAAAACAATTGGCCACTTGGACAATTTTCATGGAAGAAATGATAGCACACTATGAGATACAAGGATAAGTACTCTTTTAGCCAATTGATAACCCTGCCAAAAGGGTTCAGCTTATCGAAAGCACATTGAGAACTTCCAAAGATTGTATATAAAGGTAATGAATGTTCCATATGAGCACTTCTGATTGATGTATTCATAGAACTTTAAAGGATAACATTCAACATGAGGGTTCTAGCTTTTGGGAACCCAAATCATTGAGAATGCATTTAAGGTGGCAAGAAATCAAAGTTGAAAGTAAAATTATGGTTATGGCTACTAGAAGGACCAATCCTAACATCTATAGAGAGAACAATGTTCTTCTTCTAAAACACTGAACCTACAAGGTCACACACTCAACAATTGAGGAAGAAAGCAAAAGGTCATGCTTTGAACAGGACAACAAGTACAAGAAGAGACATAAATGTGGTGAGAAGAAATTATTCTCAAGATAGATTGTGAAGAGGAAGAAGAACAAGAAGAAGAACCATTCCCAAGATGAAACGTAGAAGCAATTTCATCTAAAGAGTTGACTTCCACAATATCATGTAATGCATTAGCTGGAATTACTCACTCAAAACCCTCAATATCAAAGGATGCTAATGTTGGTGCTAATAGTCCCAATTGATTATGGCAAAGATTTAATTTCATTCACTATAGATTAGCCAAAGCTCAATTGCTTTGTATATCCGCCAGAGTTTCAAGTAATGATTGCGCATGGAGGAATGACAATTGCTCGTGAAAATGCAATAAGATCAATCTTACTATGGGGAATATAATGAATAGTCCAATGATTGCTATACCCATGGTTGGTGAAAGGTTAGATTAGGAATCCAATGATTACAATCATTAGGAACAAAGTGGATTTTAATTTTCAAGAACTTTTCATGAAATTTTCATTGAAGGAAATAAATCGAGTTAAGAGGTATCATCACAGTGGAAGCTTGGTAGGTGATAAGCTCTAATGGCATGAAAATTATTGAAAAAGGCATCACATGCTATTGCACAACCATGCTCACTGGATGTTCAAAAATCTAAGCCATCTATTCCTCACAAGAATATCCAAAGCGATCATTGATAAGAATTCCAAAGTATTTGAAAATATTCTCAAAGGTCTTTCCACCCACTCAAATCATGATCATGAAATTCAACTAATTCCTCGAGTGTTCTTCCTAACATCAGGCCATACTGTGACTCCTCTTATGCCTTAAGAGTGAAATTGAGGTATTGGTTATTGAAGAAATGTTAGAGGTCACATTATTAGACCTAGCTAAAGTTCTTAATATACACTAGTGGTACGGTATTCAAGAAATACAGCTCATGGCATATGTGTCCAGACAATAGAGAGCCTACCAACAAGATCACTATTATTAAAGATAAGTTTCACATTCCGTCATTGATGAATCAGATATGAACCACATGGAGCAATCTTATTTCAAAAATTGGATCTTCTGCTCACTGCATCATCGTGATCGAAATGAAGGAAGAAGATATCCCAAAACAACATTCCAAACTCATGAAGGCCATTATGAATTTTTGGTCATGCCTTTTGGCCTTACGTGATGCACCTTCCTTATAGTCCAAGGGTTGATGAATTCTACTTTTCAAGCCCTTCCTTCCAAAAATTTGTTAGTATTTTGATGATATACTAATCTATAGAAAGTCTTGGGAGGATCATGTGCATATAAGCTGACAAGGCTAACTACTAAAGGAGCAACAACTATATGCCAAACCATCCAAATGTTTCTTTGAGGAAGGAGGTAGAGACGGGGTCATATTGTATCTCATGAAGGTGTCATGCAGACCCTAAGAACATACACATGATGGACTGGTCGATTCAAAAAACATTTCGAAGAATCTTAGAGCATTTTGGGTTTGACATTTTACTACCGCAAGTTTGTTCGACTATGGAAGAACAGAAGCACCTTTAACCACACTAACTAAGATGCATTTTCATGGATTCCGTGAGGCGCCTAAAGCTTTTGAAGAACTTTAAAGAGGTGATGTGCAAAGCTCATGTCTTAACCACTCTAGACTTCTCACAAAAACCTTTATTGTGGAATGTGATGACTGTGAAATGGAATTGTTAAGTTATCCTAATGCAAGAAGGAATCTCTGCTTAAAGGTCTAATTAATTAAGGAAAGGACTTACACAAACCCATTTATGAGAAGGAATGATGGGAATACTACATGCATTGAAGAAATAGCCACCCTACCTAATAGGTAGGCACTTCAAGGTCAAACAGATCATGATAGTCTTAAGTACTTTGGAACTAAGACTATCTTCGAAGAACAACAAAAAAAGGGTAACCAAGACATTGGGTTATGATTTTGAAATCGCCTATAAAAGGGGAAGAAAAATGTTGTGGTAGATGCACTCTTTCAAGAAAGGATGAATATGTTGAGGCCTTTCATCAAGTATCTCGATCATCCAACCCGACGTGGATAATAGAAGCAAGGATGAATGGAAGAATGATGAAAAGTGTGGACTCTCATTCAAAGGTGTTGTACCAGATTCCAAGCAGAATCAGACACATTTACATGGAAAATGATTCACTATGGTACAAAGATCACTATATTTATGTAAGAACTCCCAACTCAAACAAAGGTACTATTGAATTGCACACCTCTCCCTGTAGGAGGGAACCTCTCGGGAAATTTTAAAACCTACCATAGAGTCAAGAAGGATTTTGGGATGGCCTTAAACTAATGTTCAAAGGTTTGTCGCTGAATGTTTGGTTTTCCAACAAATATAGGAAACAATTAAGACCGTGTCTTTATTAACCATTGCCATCCCAAGTCGGCCGATGGTTTCCATGGATTTCATCATAGTGGGTTACCAAAGTCTGAAGGAAAGAGGTCATCATGGTGATTGTTGATAGATCGACCAAGCACGCGACACTTTGTGCACTCTCTCATCCCTTCAAAGCTAGTAATGCTTTCCATCAGATTCATGGAGACAGCTAAAAAGCTACGGCGTTCAAAGATTATTGTAAGTGACAAAGATCCCAATCACACTAGACATTTTGGACAATTGTTTTCTTGTTTGGGGAAACTCACTGCCCATAGCTCATCCTATCATCCTAACTGGGATGGACAAAGCAAGATAGTGAAAAAAACCGAATTATACCTTCGCTGTTTTGTCTCCATAAAACAAACACAATGAACCAATGGTTACCCCTTGGTAGAATGGTGGTATAACACTTCCTTTCATAATCGCAACAAAATGACACCATTTATGGAACTTTATGGATACCCAATCCCCTTCCTTCCATCACTTCTTCTAAAAGAAAATCTAAGGTTCAAGTAACATCACACATCGAGAATCAACAACAAGTTCTCCAAATCTTAAAGGACAACCCTGACCATGGCATAAATCACATGAAACAACAAGCAGATCAACATCATAGTGAAAGAAGTTTTGAAGTAGGGGATTAAGTGTTTTTAAGACTACAACCATAAAACATATTTCCTCAAGCAAGCCAAGAAGGATAATAAATTATCACCAAAGTACTATGGCCCTTATAAGGTGTTGCTAAAGATTGGTACTATGGCATACAAATTGGAGTTGCCCGATCTTCAACGACTACACCCACCTTCCATGTTTCATGATTAAAGAAGTTTATAGGTGACAAGATCCCAGTTCAAATTATATTGCCACAACTTGACGAGGAAGGAAAATAATATTGGAACCTAAAGCCATCACCTAATAGACAAGAATTTGCCACCGAGGAATAGATCCATTTCAGAGTATCTCATTAAATGGACAAAACTATTGGCTGAAGATTCCAATTGGGAAGATGAGTCATTTATATAGAAGCTACATCCAAAGTTACTCAAGCATTATCAATAACACTTGTCTCAAGGGGGGAGGCATGTTAAGCCCTAATATTGTCTCATTACCCCTTTAATTGGGGCATACATTAGTAATGCCATTTTATTTATGTCTAGTTTTATTCCATTAGTTCTAATTATACTCCTAGTCTCCTATATATACCAAGGAGACATTTTCATTTGGAATCATCTTGTACTTTAAACATTTAAGTTGGGTAAAAGGAGGCTTTTCCCTCCAAGAGGCTTATTATCCGAATTTCTCTCTTTTTCAAGGTTTTGAGTACTTTTTCTAAGGTTTTTCTATGATATATTGATATTTGGTCTTAACATTCTTCTGTGAGGCCCAAATTATCTCACATACAAATATATGTTGTTCTTTGGTCTCACCCAACTCATGAATTAAGGCATTCTCACGTATTGTCTACCTACCATGGTGTTTATAGTACCTACTGGGATGTTGCTACACTATGACTCACCGCATCAGCTCACTGCCTGCTATTACTATTCTAACTTCTTTCCCTAACTATACTTTTCAACATCTTCTTCAAATGTTATTCCCATCTAGGTGTTGAACACACCATCGTGGGTTTGATGCAAGATCCAACCTGAGTAGGAATTAACAACTCTTATATTATAAGAATGAATTAAGGATCCTCTCCCTCTCCTTTTTTGGCTCGACATTTCTACCGATATGTACTATTTTGTAGGTCTTTTCCTCTCATACTCACCACGCGGGCTCTCCTTTGTAAGCCCTGCTTTCAACCTCTTGTACCTTCTTCTACTATGTAGTACTCCAAATTTTTTTCTTCTTCTCCATACAACTTCTTCATTTCTCTACATCCTCAATTTATCCCCTCTTATTCATTCCCTTTCTTTCATTCTTTCCTCCAAGACCATCCTCATAGCCCCTAGTTCCCTATGTTCATGAAGCCCTTGAAATTAGATTCCATCTTCATGACATTCTTCTCACACAATAACATTTTTATCCAAGTAGACAATGTGTTCAAATATATAACTGTGGACCCTTGAAAAATTCCATCTTTGTGATACTATAAGACTACATACAATCTATTGTAAATTCAGTAATGTAAACTCCCACTATACTATTCAACCAAAAATCAATTGCATGAGAAACCTTATTACTCATTGTATTCAATTGTCTGATAAAATCAGGGGTCCAGTTTCTTAGAGTTTCATCTCTGTCTCTCCCAATGTTCTCCACTAATATTTATAACCATTAAGTTAAAATAGTTAGAAATTCACCAAAGAATATTTCATGAAGATCTTTGAATACATACCTTTGCAAGCACATTGAATATTTCATGAAGATATATGAATACATAACTTTGCAACCACTATTCTTCAAGTGAGCCATAATCTATTTTTTTCTCTAGTAAACTCTCCCTGCTTCCTTTGTAGCCATTTAGTGATTTACTCCTTACTCGGACTCCAAAACATTCAATTCAATTATAATTTCCCTGTCCCAACAACATAACCATTTGTTACAGACAAATTATAATACCCTAGGTTCAATTTAACTAACCAATAAAACACTTTTAGATACGAGCCCTTTCGGCATGACTTGCATGCAAGTGAACTCTCACTCAAGGCATCTACTGGGGTCGAGTGGAACCAAGTTTTTTGTAGGGATGAGGGGATGTGATTCTATCAACATAACCATTAATAAGTATTCACCCTGTGCACATTATCCTTATTTAACATCCTTTTATCAATCAACAAACCCTATGTGTGACTTCCATTAACTAACAATTATGTACTTTTACCATACTGGCCAGTGGACATTAACCTATCCAATATTCATTCAGTACCCTAAATCCTAGTGTGTAGAAAAAGTATAACATAGATCACGACGTAACCAACCTAATGAATCATTCATTATTATTGTGAATCAATCATATGTTAAACAAATATATACTAATCATGCAAAACATAACATCCACGGTCAGTTACAACAAACACATTAGACACATGAGTTTAACGTGGTTCACCTTAACTTGGACACAATGGTTAGCTTATTATATTAGTCTTTGTGCAATAATCACCTCGGGCCTACGCACTACACTTACAAAAGATACAACATATTGTAATCCCTTAACCTGCCTAGTTTCTATGGTGCAAGCCTATCTTTGCAACTTCTTAGATATGCTCTTGAACTCTCTTCATCAATCATGAGAAACCTAATATATTACTCTTAGAAACAACCTAATATTCCCTGACCCTTTACATATTTACACCTATAAGTAAGGATGGAATTCCTAATAATAACTTATCCCCATAACCCTAATGGGTCATAACCATTTTTCCTACTTTTTCATCGATCTGTTTCTTTTCCTTCTTTATGCTGAACTACTACTTTTCCTACTTTTACCTTGAACTCCTTCTTTTCCTACTTTTGTGTTGAAAAATGTGCCCTTTTCATGTGCTCTGGTCCTACATTTTACCCTTCCCTTTGTTATGGCACAGTTCCAAAAAAATACTTATTCTCATCCAAAATGCATGTCAAATACTCCTTCAAGGCACTTCAAGGCTTTTCAAATACACATCATTACTACTTTGGTGGGCTTATTCAATTTTTTTGACATTGACTTGTCCGTGTGGCTTGACTATTGCATGTTGGATTTTCAAGGCTTCATAAACATGTCTTAAAATCTTCTTATCTTGGCTTCATGTCTTCAAGGATTCTTTACTTGGATTCATGGTTTCAAGGCTTCTTCACTTGGATTCATCACAGAACACTTAAACAATCTCTAGGCTTATTTACTTGGATTCATGGATTCAATACTCAAACAATCTCTCTTTTTCACTGCCAAATCTTCATCATCACTATTACATCCTTATCATTTCCACATCATCATCATTTCATCACACTTTGACATCAATGACAAAATTTTCCAACATAAGGAATTTGTATTCAAACTTTCATGGCCTCTAGAATACACCTTCACATTTCGCCGCACTTGTTTTGAACCCATACTTAGAAACATTTCCAATCATTTCACCATGGTTTTAAGGCATTTTCCCGATTCACTTGTCTATATCCACGAACCTATCCATTCGACTGATTCTCATATACTTAGACATTTTTTTAATAATTCATCACTCTCTTTGAGACATCTTTGTTCGACTGATTCATTCTTGATACCCAGTCAATTTGTTTTTAAACCTCACCGTGGACCGCAATATTTTTATTATTCCTCTATACATACACCTGAATCCGATTGTTTTGATCCATTCTTGATACTTAATCAATTTTCGATATCTCACTTTGGGTCATGGTAATTTTATGAGTCTTATATACAAACACTTGAATTCAATTGTTCGGATCCATTTAATTATGTTGTAGATGAGGTGGCTTCCGCGTGGAATTTTTATACATGCATATTGGATGTTGTGGCATTGGTATGTGTTCTGACATGTGGCACTATCAGAATTCTAACATCAGGCAATGTCTACTGGAAACATATATTCATAAAAGAATAGAAAAGATACAATGGAAAATACAACATTACACATAGCTTTTTCCCTTAGAAACCCAAACTGAAAACCAACATATATTATATTCATTCATTTTATTACATTGTTTACACAGTGCCATATAGGAGCCAATTAAACATCCAAAACACTAACTCCAATGACTGGATTAGTCCAAAACCCTAATTCCTAACCTAAAATAGAAAACCATCGACAAAAACCATGTGCCAAAAATCCACTCAAATACATGACATGTTTCCCAAGGTAGGTGTCACTACTAATCATGAAAAGAATATAACACATACCAACAACTACATGTGGAATCTACAGATCTACTTGTTATGGAATTGGCATGGTACTGACATGAGCTCCATCTGATGTGGCACTTATCTTACTGAACACATCGTACTAATGTGGCATATGATCTCTCCCACTAGGTATTGGGCCCCAATCCTTTGATCTTAACCATTGATCTCTCGAGATAAGAAGTTGAGATTTATCTAGTCCCACATCCATAGTTCTCAATGAAAAAATTTAACACTTTGCATAGGGTTTCGTATCTCTTCCATTCATATTCAAATTACATAAAAAAAAATTGAAATATAAACTCTTTGAAATCAAATTTCCTTGTGAATTTGGGATATTTCTTCCTCTGCACCCCGAGACTAAACTTTATCTCCTTCATTGTTTCTCATACCGGCAGTGGGATTCATCCATGATTATGTTGCTCAAATCCTCATTATTATTGTGCATCCCTAAGTATATTTCATGCAAATACATCTTCTTTCTTAATTCAGGGCCAACAAACAAAGCTCTTTAATAAATTCAACAATGCAAAGTCATCTTTGCACTCAAAGACTCATCAACACACATGGGCATTCTGTACTTCCTCTGTTTAGTTCGATTCAAAAAATGAGACACTTCCTTGTTCTTCCTATTTAACTTTAATGACATCACACATAATCTCATCAACTCTTCGTAACATTCATATTCTCCCCCTATCTTTGACATCATTGACAACACTATTTTCAATAGACTTTTCAAGATATTGGAGGTGGGAGACAATTACTACAGACTTAGTCTAAACTCATACATGCACATTTA
>SNQJ01S0024884.1:0-50746 GCA_010110895.2 Picea sitchensis
GGTACATGTTGATTACAGGTTGGTGCATGGTTGATGCACTTGTTTATGGTACAGGTTGATTACAGGTTGATGCATGGTTCATATTTATTGGTACATGTTTACAGCGGTATATCTCACAGTTATAGTGTGACAGTGGTTCCATCATTCTACCTCTACTTCAGGGTGGCAGGACAGGGCAAGGACAGGTGGTTGTAGCCACCTTCCGGTTGTAGCCAGAGAACATTGGGGGTTGTAGCCTCCTTCTAGTTGTAGCCAAAGATTTGGGGAGTTGGAGCTTCCCTCAGGTTGTAGCCTGAGAAACTAGGGGGTTGGAGCCTACTTCCAGTTGCAGCTGGAAAATAAAGGAAGTTGGTGCTTCCAATGAATATAATTCTTCAAGACATATAAGAAAAAACATTCTGTGGTTTTCTCCCGATTTGGGTTTCCACGTAAAACAGTGGTGTACTGTGTATGTGTGTGATTGCTTATTTATTACTACTCATTATTGGATAATAATTCTACATTGATATAACATTTGAAGAAAAGGATTATAATTACGTTATTATTGATTCACCCCCCCTCTCAATAATCCAACAAGGAGGAGTGAAAGAAAAAGTACTAGAACCGAATCTGTAGAACACACAAATAAAACAAACACACCCTCTACTCAAAGAAATCATCAGCATGGAAGAAATTGACCTTCTCAGAGAAGACAACCATTTTCCAGGTATAAAGGATTTTTCTATGGATATTGTTTTTTCTATTCTAACTTTGGTCACAAAGGTGTAAATTGTTCTTTAATATTTAGATATGAGCAATCAAGACACTCAAGGAATAAATATCTACCACAACAAAGAATGAGACAACCAAGTAACAAACAACTATAGACTGCAAATCATTTGATGGATGGGAAAAAGGAATAGGTTAAGCATAACAATCGTTATGATCCTTTATTCATTGAACCAAAATGTTACACCTGCCATAATTATGGAAATAAAGATGCATATTGTCGCTTAAGGAACTATAATCAATATTTGAATCCCTCTGTTGTAAATGTCAAGGTCTGCAAGAAGAAAGAAAATGACAAGTGAGGATTAGTGTTGTCAGCTCAAAGACAAAATAACCCCTGGTATATTAACAGTGGATGTTCCAAACATATGACTGGAGACAATAGTAAGTTTTTGTCTCTAAGTGAAATCAAATCAGGAAATGTAACTTTTGGAAATGATGCACAAGGAAAAATCAAAGGTAAAGGAATGGTAAGTCTAAGTAATGGAAAAGGGAAAGCTCAAGATGTGTTGTTTGTAGATGGTATGAAACATAATCTTCTTAGTGTCATCCAAGTTTTTGACAGAGGATGTAATGTTGTTTTCACTTCTAAATATTGTAAAATACAATATGTTAATTCAGGACAATTTATTACAAAAGGCATAACAACAGACAACAATGTTTATGTTTTGAAAGAAGAAAAATAAGAATGAAAATTAAGAAAGTATGATGAAAGTTGGTTATGGCATAGGAGACTTGGACACCTAAATTTTGATCATCTAATCAAACTTAGAAACAGTGAGGCAGTAAAAGATCTTCCAAAAATACCAAAGCCATATGATTCTGTATGCAAACCTTGCCAAATATGAAAGCTTAATCAAACACAGTTTAAATATAAGAACTTTGCATCAACAAAGAAACCTCTTTAGTTAGTACATATGGATTTATGTGGACCATCAAGGAAGGAAGGTACAAGAAAAAAAATTACTTCATGTTGATTATTGATGATTATTATAGACTTACATGGGTTACCTTTCTGAAAGAAAAATATGAAGCATTTGAAAAATTCAAAGTGTTTAAGTGTTGGCACCAGGCCAAAGTGGAAAGAAGGACGATCATGGGAAAGAAATCATGCAGAAACAGAAGTAACAACTAGAGAAAGAACAACACGCGTGCATGCAAGAAATCTTGCACAAGGAAAAATACAATTGGAGGAAGAAGATCAAGCGTGCATGGGAGGAAGACATAACGTCAACAGGGTTAGGGTTTTTGTAATGCTTTGTAAATGGATGAAGAGACCGAAATGTATAAATATAGATGTGTAGGTATCATGTAGAGGTTCGACTGTTTTGTGTTGAAAAGTTGTGTATTAGATTGGGGTGTTAGTATTGTTATCCCATATTTTACTGTAGTTACACATGAGCGGATGCGGTATACAATATTGACTATTATGCACCATTTTTGTAAGTTGTTGAGCTAGAAAGGAGGAGAGAAGGAATATTTGAGGATTAGTTCACATGATGTAGAGCCTGGTGCGATCTAGTTCGCCTCATAAATATATTACCCATAAGAGGGGAATTGTAAGTGTGCGACGCCGAAAATGAAGAACTGCTATAATAAAAGAGCCAAGAGCCAAATATTTGTGGACGTATCCCAAGAGGGGGTGAACCACAATAATAACTATGCAATGTGATGAATGTATGCATCTCTTTACTTTCTTTCAGTAGGTTATTGTTATTCTTCATAAATGCGTTCATACATTGTTATGGAACACAAATATGTTGCTTGGGAAGTAATCTATGTAATAGGAATGTGCACCTGCGAGGAATAGGTATATTACCCTCATATTTTGTAGTGCATGGCTCTGATTAATAAACCCCTATCTCATACACAATTCTAGGCTGTAAACACCTAAGTCTTACAACCACCCATTTAAAGCTATCTCGGGTGAGACTACGCAGTGCATTATGTGTATTGTGTTGCCTTTTGTTTTACTAGAAGGGCTGATAGTTTTAGAGACTTTGTTGGAAACCCAAATGACATGAACCCTTGGTCAATAACTCAAATAGACAGGTTGGGAAGACCGACCACGGAATGAAAGATAAACAACAAATGGTTATGTTGTCGTGTTAAGAGGAACAAGAGAGGACTAGGTAGATGAGATAGAGTGCATGAGAAAAGAATGAGTGAAACCAGAAGACCATTGGGCCATTAGAAGGGAATGTTGAGACTGTGGAACCCTACGAAAGAATAAATTGAAGGCTGGTTGAGAACCAAAGAGCTAGAGTTTTCCCAGAAAGACAATAGAAACCCTAGCATCACACCTCGCAAATATCTGGATAAATCCTTGTTTATGGATTTACATGAAGCCTTTTTCTTTGATTTTCGCCACTTACTGTAGGAGTGGATACTAAGGTTGAAAGATAACCACGCAATGAACCATATCCAAAAGCTATATTGGACCCCAGTACATGTTGAGCAGTTACAGCAGGTGAACAACAAATTCACCCATGCAATCGACTTTTGGCTTGACAATATTGTGGCAAGCTTCATCACAGAGTTTGCAGTTAGCACAATGAAGTAATACAACGCAACAGAGAAAGAATTTCTATGTAGAACTCGAGGAAGGTACATTCAATCATTGTATACTTCTATGAAAATATTGCTATATAAAAAAGGTGTAATGACAATGGAATCAGACAGCTAGACTTCCCTGCGTGCATGGGGGAAGGGGGAAGCAATGACAGAGAGAGGATAAATGGAATAAGTCTAGGATAAAAGAAAGAAGGAGGAACTCTTGGACCCGATCTTGATGGATGACGACCATCTTAAGTGGATCTGCGCGTCATCAAGAACGACGCGTAGCGGAGTACCCTACCAATATAAGGTGAATACCAAGAAGGGAGTCGTACCCGTGAGGGAGGGCTTGGCAAGCGATGAGGAAGAGGTAGAGGATCTCTGGGCTATGGAGCAGATTGAGGAAATTTTTCACGCAACTTATGAGAGGGAAACAAGAGGCCCAAGAAGGGGAGGAGAAGGAAACCATCCTATCCATATTAATGTCAGTGTGGAACGCATAATCCCATGTGTGACTAATACACCAAAGAGAACACCATTGTTTAGACAACTGGATTTCGAAGGAAGTCCGACATCAAGCAGTGCATCTACCATAGGAGAAACAACTGGAGGAGACAACTCAGGCAATATTAGTCAAGTATCTATAGCACGTGATAGAGGGATTAGTTCAATATTTCGAATAGCGGGACATGATCCCACTATCAGATTACTAGAATTTCGAGGAGAAGCAACAAAAGATCCTGAGAATCACTTGTTCATTTGGCAAATATCTGGGAGGAAAAACATATCACTGATGAAGACACCAAACTCATGCAGTTAGCTATCATGCTAAGAGACCGTGCACTAGATTGGTACATGAGTCTAGACACAAACATTGGCCCTGGGACGACGAGGAAACTCGCAAACATTAAGAAGTTATTGATTAATGAGTTCCAGAAGCCGAGCTTAGAGGATCAGTACATGAACAAGATGATTGAGATAATACAGAAACCAGGAGAGTCTTTATGGGAGATTGATTAGAGATTCAAACGACTGAAGGGAAAACTAAAATACCTTATGACCGAGATGTAGCACCGACACTTGTTTGTCAACTCACTACTCCCACATCTAAAATATCCCTTACGACAACAGAAGCTTCAGACACGGGTTGAGGCTCTATAGGAAGCCTTACAGTTGGAAGAGAACCATTACCAGCAGACGGACCTAACTATTGAAGAATTGGACGATTTGAAGAATATGACATTTCAGTGGAACCATAATAAGAACAAGGACAAACGAGAAGTTGTTTGGTGCACCACATGCAAAACAGAAGGACACCACAAGAACGAATGCCCAACATTCGCAATAAATGGAAACAAGTATGCCAAACCCACTAGCACAGGGAGGATTATGGTGTAAAATATGTAATAAACTGGGTCACGACCCTTACCACTGCACGGTGATGCAGAAATACCAGACAGTTCCAAAGAATTTATATTGCACCTTTTGTAATTTAGTGGGCCATGATGACAAAGATTGCAGAACTATGGAGCTGATGCGGGAAAGAACATCACATGAATATAGAGTACAGGCCAAAATGATGAATGGACAACCAACGCCCCAGTTCAACCAAGCCCCAACCCCATACAACACTGCACAACAAAAGTATAATACTACACAAAAACCCTACAACAATGTACAACCACGGTACAACCCAGCACAACCCCAGTATAATACCACACAGTATAATCAGACACCACAGTATAACGTGCCGAGAGGTGATTGCGCAGTCTACAGAGGAGGAGGATGAGCCAGAGGAGGTTTCAGACGTGGAAGAGGTCTAGTCACATGTCACAATTGTTAGCAACCAGGACATTATACATGAGAATGTCCACTGCCACCAATGACTTTTATGTAGTCTCGCAGATCGGATCACGAGACATAGGAATGTCTGACACTACTAGTAAATATCCAAGAAAAGAGGAACCAGAACAATCAGAATGTTCAATGGATTTCAGTTGAAGGAAGGGACGATGGGAAAAACATCAACATAGTCACTCGTGGAGGAATGAAAACAAGAAATGACGCAGTTCGACAGGAACTAGCACAGTGCCAATGGATAAAGAAGAACACCGAACCAAAGAAGTAGTTCGACACACCTAAAGAAAAGGAGACTTTTAAGGAAGCCAAACAAGAATTTCAAAAGGTGGATGCAACATCAACTTCAACTACGCAACCAGTCAAGGAATCCCTAGAATACAAAATGCCACCATCGTTGGATCATACCAATGGAATTCAACCTAAGGGACAAGTAAGTACTATCAAATAATTTTTACAATCATGTGTAAAAGTATTAAGTAACCCTTCATCTGTGAAAATATTGAAAAACATATTAGAGAAATGTAGCAACGAGATGAAAGAAAAGCTCCAACCAAAAACCGTCAATCACCTACACACCCGAAGAAGAACAAGTAGGGAATTTAGACTAAATGTTAACATTGGGGATTTCAATACAGGAAACATTATACTAGACCTAGGATCTTAAGTGAATGTGCTACCCAAGAAGACCTGTCAATGCATGGGAGAGCAAACATTGGGATACTCAAATGTCAAATTAAAACTAGCCAACAAACATAGAGTCCTACCAATAGGTAGACTTAAAGGAGTAACAGTATATCTTGATGGGGTGTGCACTAAAGAAGAATTTTAATTCATCGAAATAGTAGATGGCACAACACCCCACTCGACACTACTCGGTCTGGATTGGGCGTTTTACAATCAGGAAATAATTAACTTAAAAAAAATAAAAATGACATTAGAATCTAGAGATTACAGGGTCATAGCACCACTCGACCCATCACAAGGGGAGAGGTTCGTAGAACCCACTTTCCTAGACTTAGAGGAGATCAACTAGTTGTACAGAACAATTGCACGCGATGAGGATTACGTAAACCCAACTGCAGATGGGGTACTCAGTTGGTGGAGGATTACTTCATGCACAAAAGACTCAAACATTGCGTTATAAAACTGGCAGCAGAGACTATATGAATCATCCACGAGAATATGTGCAAGGATAGACCACGCAGTACGGTGTATAGGCATAGAAATCAAAGAACCACCCAGTTTCCACAAACTAAATGATTTGGAAACATTCTTGACACAATATGAAAATGAGGTACTAGAGAAATAGAGGCTATGAGCACTGGATTTAGCACTCAATGCCACACCCGTAAGATGGTGGTGTGCACATAAGGAGACTATCACAGACTGGTATCAATGTAAGCAGTTATTGTGCATAAGGTTCGGTGCAAAACTGAAAAACAACAAACATCGGAACTAAAATGGACACGGAGCACCATTGAAGCACTTGGAGGCATGTATAATGCTATGGAAAATGAAACTACCTGAGGAATGGCCTCATCACTTTATACATACTTTAGAGGGCATACCAGCGAACGAGTACACTGACCAAGAATTGCACAAAGGAACTACAACATGGCGAATATTGCAGCAGAACTTTGTAGTCACTTTCTCATTCGAGCAGGAGAACCCCAAAATAGATGCAACCCTTAAATGGATAAGAGGATTAATATTCATCAAAGAACCAGAAATACAAACCATCATAGAAGAACAACAATGGAATAAGAAGACAGTTAAGGAACTATTATCATGTTACCATGTACAGGAGGAAGCACCAGACGAAGATGGCCCACGCGATATTCAGATTGAAGAAGTAGAAGGCGAAAGAGATGTGGAGGGACCACCCATAGAATCCAAAGTGAGTTCTGCACCAATCAAGGTAAAGAAAGTTAACATCAGAACAATTGAACATCCCAAAATGGACAGCATTGGAGACTACTGAGATGATCCAACAGTATAAAGCATCACAGAGTTGTTGCGTCAATACAACGACTTGTTTCCTACTACATTTACAGAGATGAAGGGTATAGCAGGAGAATTGGGAGAGATGAATATACCAGTTAGACCTGAAGCAAGACTGATTAGACAACGACCATATAGATTGAACCCCATATATAAACAAAAAGTTAAAGAGGATATCAACTGGATGCTCGAAGCCGACATAATCGAACCAGTCGAGGAATCAAAATGGATAAGCCCAATGGTAGTACAGGACAAGAAACAAGGAAGAGGGATTAGGATCTGCATTGACTTGAGGAAGTTGAATGATGCATGCCTACATGACCCATTCCCTACACCGTTCATGGATGAAGTGTTAGAGAATGTGGGTGGACATGAAGCTTACTCATTCACTGATGGATTCTCATGCTCCCATCATATTAAGATAACACAGAAGGATAGATACAAGACCACATTTGAGATGGAATGGGGATCTTACCAATATACAATCATGTCGTTTGGACTGAATAATGCACCAACAATATTCTCCAGAGTGGTTATCACAACATTTAAGGAATTCATTCATCAGTTTCTCAAAGTATACCTAGATGAATGGACAATCTATAGTATGTTGAAAAACCATGTGGAATTTTTATGCTTGATGCTATAACGATGCAAATGGTGTTAGATATCACTTAATATCAAGAAATGCATATTTGGGAAATCGTTTTGGATACTATTGGGTCACATAGTATGAAAACAAGTCTTACTAGTGGATCCGACAAATATCACAGTCATTGTGAACTTACCAGCACCAAAAACAGTTTTTCAGCTACAAGCGACATTAGGACATACCAGATACTATAGGAAATTCATCAAAGGATATGCGTAGATCACAACACCAATGGAAATTTTTTTAAGGAAGGATACAAAGTACCAATGAAACGACGAGTGTAAACATAGTCTAAATACATTAGAGGAAAATATGGTTACTGCACTGATATTAGTATTTCTAGAATGGGAAAATGCATTCCACGTACATGTAGATGCATCAGCGATAGCACTTGAAGATATCTTAGCACAACCAGGAGCAGGCGACTTGGATCACCCAATAACATTCGCAAGAATAAAACTATTAGAATCAGAGCAGAATTATAACACGATGGAAAGAGAAGGCCTAGCTATGGTTTACACACTGTAGAAGCTCAGACATTACCTATTGGTAAAACATTTTAAGATATTTACAAATCACTTAGACCTGAAATACCTACTCAACAAGCCAATGTTGGGGGAGAAAATCCATCGATGGTTATTGTTATTTCAATAATTTGACTTCGAAGTAATAGTCGAACCAGGAAAACTGAATGCAGGACCTAACCACCTATCACGGGTCACAAATGGAGAAGAACCCACGAACTTAGAAGACAAATTTTTGGATGCATAGTTATTCTCAGTACATATTGTTGACGACTACTTTGCAGATATCATCCAGTACTTGAGCACAGGTACCATGCCGCAAGAATATACCACCGCACAAAATAATAACTTGGTAGTCCATGTAGCCGACTATCAACTGATCGCAAGACATCTATACAAGATGGGTGTATATAACATCTTACGGAGTTATGTGTTAGAGCATGAATGACTGAGAATTTTAGCAGAAGCCCATGAGGGAATGGCAGGAGGACATTACGCAGGAAAAAATACTGTGTAGAAGGTACTCCGCATAGGATTATGGTGGCCAACAATCCACAGAGACTTGAAAGAGTACTGTCAGAGATGCGATGTCTGTCAACGGGTAGGAAAACCCAACAGAAGTGACGAGATGTCGTTACGACCGCAAGTAACATTACAAGCATTTGATAAATGGGAAATAGACTTTGTTGGGCCAATTAACCCACCAGAAAAAAGAACAGGGGCAAGATACATCATCACCGCGATGGAATACCAAACACGATTGGTGGAAGTTGCACTAGTAAAAGACTGCAGCACAGAGACAACTGCACACTTCTTATTCGGACAAGTAATTACTAGGTTTGGGTGCCAACTTCATAAACATTACCATCTGCGTGGTGCTCGAAGAGTTTGAAGTTCATCATTAGAATAGCACACCATATCATCCACAAGAAAATGGCACAATATAAGCCTTCAAAAAAATTCTTGAGAACACACTAACAAAGATCTGTAACGTCAAAAGAGACAACTGGGACCTCAAAGTACCCACAGTATTATGGGCGTATAGGATGACATGCAAAACTTTGACAGGGAACACACCATTCAAACTAGTCTATGGCCAAGAAGTAGTAGTGCCATTAGAACTTTTAGTGCCCAGCTTACGCGTAGCCGCTATCACACAAATGACAGAATGAGGTGCAATACAGGAAAGACTGAATCAACTATTGTCAATGGAGGAAAATCGAATCCTGGTAGATTCCAGCAACAAGTGCAGAAGGCTAGAGACAAATCTTGTCACGATCGACACATCAAGAAGAAGACATTCAAGGAAGGAGATCTAGTATTGCTTTATGACAACAAATTGTTTCAACACCCAAGAAAGATGAGAATGCATTGGTTATAACCATATGAGGTAAAATCTATAACAAACAGAGGCATTGTATAGTTAAGAGATTTAGTTGGTGCAGAAATCAGAGGAATGATCAACGAGAGCTGACTAAAGCTGTAAAAGGACAGTCGACCACCCACCGCGCAGTAAAAAAAAAATCAAAACAGAGAACAAGAGGAAACAAAACTAAAAATCCCAAAGCATGCCAGTGATAGAAAGTCTGCATAAAATTTGAAACACGAATTCAGCGAAGCCAAGGACAACGGTTAAATATGAAAGAAAAACAAGCGGGAAACAAAACATCGGCAAAAGCAAGATGACAAGACAACACTACGCGAAATTAGGGAACGACAAGGACTAATGGAACATCACATTAAACACACCATTTGGAAACGCAAAATTAAGTGTAATGGAAAGTACGAAACTGTCGCAGATGCATTGAACCCATAGTTATGGTGCATTAATCGCATCATGGAGGAAGCATCGCTGACAAGCTTCATGACAAGCCCATACAACACGTGAGCACAAAAGAAACTAGTATATTCGCAAAAGGAGAACAAGGAAAGAGACACAACATCCAGAACGAGCAAAGAGAGACCACAGATCTCACCAAATTCATTCAAACTCAGCAAACGTTCGACAGTCACCACTATGGAACCACTGAAGCCCACAGAAACAGGCCAGACAGCCAGACCGACCAAGGTTCAAACTAGGTAATGAGGACCACTAGAAGAAAACGAGCAGCAGTAGCCAAAGATCGTCGATATTGATGAGATCCCATCCCTAGAGATGATACCAGTGAAGTCTACACCGATATTGGAAGAGATTCAAAAACCACAAGAAGAGTCCATGAAAGAGGATACGCCAGCAACGACGCAGGAGCCTTAGAATGAGGAAGTGGAAAAACAATGGGAAGTGCAACCAGAAAACACTGAAGCAACCGTGGAAGTTAACAAAATGGCATAGAATCTGAGAGCAGTAGTACAACTAGACGAGTCACAGGTACCCAGCCTAGGTCAGCCAATAGAGGAGACAGCTAGAACTACCTTTGCTTGGCCAAAGTGGCTTAGAGGGGAGAAATCGGCAGTTGCAGGAACTTCAAACCAACCACTACAACAGGAAAATAGAGTTCATATACCGATCTCACCCCGCAAGAAACTGGCAGTAGAAATCGTGCTACCATGCATACCAGATAGAGTATAGGTAGATCTGGAGATACTGGGTCACGTCGGGAAGCTCAAGTATTCTAACCATGATGTATCAAACGAAGACAAGTACCCGAAACTTGCGCTGAGGGTTTTTATGAAGAACATAGTGGTAAACCAACTTGGAGAAATCTTTGGGAAACTTACAAGAACTACGCAAGGAAATGGACTCCCAGTCACAGAAAAGATCGACCATATTGCGCATGTAATTGATCAATATCAGAAGGAGATCAAGGGTCTCTGAGAATAACTCACACCAACAACTCCACCATCGGTGAAGGAGCAAAGGAGGCAGGCAAAAACAACACAACTACAGGAGATAGAGACACATGTTAGCACGTCAACTGACTTGTGCGATAAAGAAGAAAAACTTTGGACAAGACTGGAGGAGGATCCATAGGTCCAATGTTGGGACAAGGAAGAGGAAAGGATCAATGCAATGATCTAGGAACTCAAACAGAGGCAAAAGACCATACCAATCCCAGAATGCGTCAACGGAATGCAAGAGCTGAAGAATATGCAGGCAAAACTTATCACTGCACAAATGAACAAAGAGGACCATCATGCTCAAATAGAACCACCATAGGAACGGGTAGTATAAGTACTCGCACAGGCAGAAGGAGCTAGAACACGGATAACACAGACACAGGAAGAATGTGCAATATTACTGAGTGACGAAGTGGCAGTTCAGGAAGTGGATACCATTAAGGAGAAGACCGCGTAGGCACTGACAAAAGCAACAGAGTTGAAGGAAAAGTTCCAAATGATCACCAAGGAGATCGATGTAGCTTAGAAATATTAGGTGACTCGAGACGAGTCACATGTCAGTCTTGGGGGCCTGTTGGCACCAGGCCGAAGTGGAAAGAAGGACGATTGTGGGAAAGAAAGTGTGCAGAAATGGAAGCAATAGTTGGAGAAAGAAAAGCATGTGTGCATTTGTAAGGCCAAAAGGCATGACCAAAAATTCATAATGGCCTTCATGAGTTCGGAATGTTGTTTTTGGGATATCTTCTTCCTTCATTCTGATCATAATGGCCTCTTCATGAGTTCGAATGTTGTTTTGGGGATATCTTCTTCATTCGGGATCCGACACCGAATCCGAGATCCACCTAGAACATATTGCTCCATGTAGTTCATCTAACACCATCAATCACTTAGAATGGAAACTAGCATTTAATAGTGATCTTGTTGAGCTCTCTATAACTGACACATAATGCCATGAGTTATACTTGAATACCATCACCACTGCAGTAAGAACTATTAGGTCTGGCTAATTCCAAATTTCTAACATTTCTTCTACCATACACTCAATTTCACTCTTTCCTCAAGCATAAGGGTATCTGTATGGCCCTGATGTTAGGAGGAACACTCCTGTGAATTAGGCTAATTTCACATGATCATGATTTCGAGTGGGAGGGAGACCTTTGGGAATATCTTCAAATAATTTGGAATGTTTATCAATGATCCTTTGAGATCTTGAGGAATATATGACTTAGATGTTTGAACATCTAGTGAGCATAGTTGTGCACAATGCCTGATGCCCCTTTTTTCAATAATTTGTCATGTCATTAGATCTTACCACCTTACTAGGCTTCCTCAAGGATACCTCTTAACTCCAATTTCTTTCCCCTTCCAATGAAAAATTTCATGAAAGTTCTTGCGCAAATTAAAAGCCACTGTTCTAATGATTGTAACCATTGGATTCCTAGTACAACATCTCAAGACCACCCATGGTATAGAAATCATTGGAGCATTTTACATATTCTCTATAGTAAGATTGATTCATTGCATTTTCTTTGAGCAAATTGATATAGTTCCTCCATCCTAATCATTACTGAAACTCAGGCCGGATATACAATTGAGATCTTTGGCTAATTTATCGCGGAATTAAATTATGAGTACTTCCGTAATCAATTAGGACTATTACCTTTTTCTTTTATGTATCCCTTCAATCTGAGGGTTTGAGGAGTGCTAATTCCAGCCAATGCATTACACGACATCGCGGGAGTCAACTCTTCAAGGAAATTGCTTCTACGCTTTCATCTGAGATGGTTCTTGTTCTTGTTCTTCTTCCTCTTCACAATCTATGTAGAATAATAATTTCTTCTCACCACACTTCTATGTCCCTTACTATACTTGTCGGCCGCCAATTAAAGCATAAACCTTTGTTTTCTTTCCTCCAATTGTTGAGAGGTGTCAACCTTGTAGGTTGATGTGTTTTAGGAGAAGGAGCATTGTTCTCTATAGATGTTAGATACGCCCTTCTAGTAGCCATAGCCATATTTCTTTTACTTTCAACATTTCTACACCTAAATGACATAATGATTTAAGTTCCCAAAGGAACCCCTCATGTTGAATGTTATCCTTTAAAGTTCCTATGAATACATCAATCAAGTGCTCATCCGATTATCGTTACCTTTATATTCAACCTTGGAAGTTCTCAATGCTCGGTAACAAAACCCTTTGCTTGAGATTTCAACAATACAAAGAAGGTATTGCTCCTTGTATCCTCATAGGTGATATAATTTCTCCATGAAAATTGTCCAAGTGGACGAAAAAGATTTTGGCGCAGAACAACCATCGATACCAAAACAATTGGATTAGGTTCTAAATATAAAGAAGCAATTGCACTTTTGTGTGTGTATGTGGCACATTATGGAGATCAAAGAATTACCCACGAAGTATCCATGATTGGTCCCATCAAACTTCCTCATATCAATCTTAGGAACATGGTTGGTCTTCAAACCAAAGTTGGAGTTTCTCCATTCTTGATTCACCTTCCTTGTGTCCTCATCATGAGTTTCATGGGATGAATTTTCACTTTTGGGTGTCTTCTGTTACGAAATTTTCATTACTTCCATGATCTTGGGTTCCATTGTATCCATGACCCTAGTATCCAACTTAGCTTCCATTGAACTATCAACTTAGCTTCCATTGGAATCCATCTTGGCTTCCATTGAATCCCCTCATCTCTTGTGGAAGTTCATCTTTGGTTACTGCCTTCTTTGTAAAATCATTTATGTCCCCACGCATTTTCACCTCTTCATCAAGAGTCCAATTAGGATTTTCTCGAGGCTTATTTGGTGTGTAAGTTCCCTTTAAGTGGGTAATAAGCTACCAAATATCACTTTTGAGTCTTGGATTTTGGAGGTGGTTCTCGCTAGACAATATTTATTCTATTATATCTCCCAAGTTTCCTCCCCCTTCTCGGTATGAAACTTTCCTTTAGGTAGTTCTCTGATATTTATTCTCCTCAATTCCACAGGTCTGATCAAAAATCAGAAAGTTGTGGGGTAGTTACCATAAATTACACTTGGTAACTTCCTCACAACTTTCGATTTTTGGTCTCTTTCCAGAGATCTCACTTGTATAGAATGCCCCGACAAAAATAATTGATATCAATTCTAAACCTCGCACTCAAAATACTACTCACAGACCAGCCCTCCATTTCCATCCAGTGCAACAAGTCCCACTCAATTTGTATACTCTAGGAAGAAGTGATTGTTTTACCTAGGGAACACCTTCTTGAGACTAGTCATTGGGACTAGTCGATACCCTATCTTACACGTGGTGTATCTACAAATTTATGATGACCTTGCTTAACTTTTTACCACGATAATAATTCACTACTGTAAATGGTCGTCAGAGGGAAGGGTCTGAAACGTTACAGAAATTTTTATAGCGAAAATCCCCAATGACTCATTTCAGGGTGATTCGATAACCCTATCTTTGTACAGGTTGTATCTCCAAGGTATAAGGCATCGATGAATTTTGAACCCAACGTACCTTTGATTCGTCAAGTTAAATAATCTCCAAGCGGTTCCTTCTGGAAACGTTGTAGAAAAAAAAAGTTATAGCGAAAATCTAAGGTGTCTCGTGATGTATAATAAAACCCAAGACCTTGAGCTCGAGCACCATATGTTAAGAACCAAAACATCAATATAGCATAAGGTAAAAACCTTAAAATAAGTACTCAACGCCTTTGAAAAGAGATAATTAGATAATAAGCTCTTCGAGGGGGAAACCTCCTTACCCCACTTAAATGTTCACAAGATGATTCAAAATGAAATGTTTCCTTGTATATATATAGGAGACTAGGTATAATGGCTCAAAAGCCTATAGACATAATTAAAATAACATTACTAATCTAAATTACAACTAATGGCCTAAAGCCGACATAAATAAAATAGCATTACTAATCTAATATGCCCCAATTAAGGGGTAATGAGCCAACATTAGGGCTTAACAAAAAGTTCCAAACGATCACCAAGGAGATCGAGGTAGATTAGAAATATTAGGTGACTCGAGATGAGTCACATGTTAGTATTGGGGGCATGTTGGCACCAGGCCGAAGTGGAAAGAAGGACGATTGTGGGAAAGAAAGTGTGCAGAAATGGAAGCAATAGTTGGAGAAAGAAAAGCATGTGCGCATGCAAGAAAGCGTGCACAAGGAAACCAACAGCTGGAGGAAGAACAACATGCATGCATGGGAGGAAGACCTAACGTTAGTAGGGTTAGGGTTTTTGTAATTCTTTGTAAATGGTTGAATATCCCTAAATGTATAAATATAGATGCATTGGTATCATGTAGAGGTTCGACTATTCTGTGTTTAAAAGTTTTGTATTAGCTTGGGGTGTTAGTATTGTTATCCCATCTTTTACTGTAGTTACGCATGAGCAGATGCGGTATACGGTATTAATTGTTATGCACCATTTTTGTAAGATATTGATCTAGAAAGGAGGAGAGAAGGTACATCTGAGGATTAGTTTGCAGGCTGTAGATCCTGGTGCTATCTAGTTTGCCTCATATAGATCTTACCCATAAGAGGGGAATTGTAAGAGCGCAGTGTTGGAAATGCAGAACTTCCATAATAAAAGAGCCAAGAGCCAAATCTTTGTGGATGTAGCCCAGGAGGGGGTGAACCATGGTAATAATTGTGTAATGTGATGAATGTATGCATCTCTTTACTTTCTTTCTACATGTTATTTTTATGCTTAATTAATGCATTCATACATTGTTATGGAACACAAATATGCTTCTTGGGAAGTAATCTGTGTAATGGTAATGTGAACCTGTGAGGAATAGGTAGATTACCCTCATAGTTCATAGTGCATGGCTATGATTAATAAACCCCTATCTCATACTTAATCCTAGGTTGTAAACATCTGAGTCTTACAACCACCCATTTAAAGCTATCTCGGGTGAGACTGTGGAATGCATTCTATGTACTGTGTTGCCTTTTGGTTTACCAGAAGGTTTGATAGTTTTAGAGACTTTGTTGGAAAACTGAATTACATGAACCCTGGGTCAATAATTTAGATAGATAGGTAGGGAAGACCGACCATAGAATGAAAGATAAACAACAAAGGCTCTGACTGAGAATCAAACAGGAAAAATATTGAAGGCAGTAAGGTCTGATAGAGGAGGAGATTTTAGTTCAAGGAACTTCAAAGAGTTTTGTGATAAACATGGGATCAAAAGAGAGTATACTATTCCAAGGACTCCACAACTAGAGTAGTTGAGAGACAAAATAGATCAGTTCAGAAGATGGCAAGATCAATGATGAATGAAAGGCATATTGCTCAGACATATTGGGTAGAATCAATTCATACAGTTGTACATATTCTTAACAAAGCTCATCTTAGGCCACAAAATGAAAAGTCTTCTTATGAACTATGGTTTGGAAGACCTGCTTCAATCAAGAATTTTAAATTCTTTGGGAGTGAGTGTTATATCAAGAACAATGATGAAAATATTGGAAAATATGATGACAGGGCTGATGAAGGTATCTTTTTAGGGTATGCTACAAATATTAAAGGATACAGATGCTATAATAAGAAGTTGCATAAATTGGTTGATTGTATTGACATAAAAGTTGATGAAGAAATCCCAGTACGAGATGTAAGCAATGTTAAATCAACAACAGAGGATATAGTTGAAGTTGAAGATGAACAGATCCAAGAATTATAGAGAGAAGACTCTGAGTCAGATGAAGATATAAATACTCAGGTAGACTCAAATCAACAGACAACATCAAATCCTCCCTCCATAATTACTCAAAAGAATCATCTCGCAAGTCAGATAATTGGTGAGAAAGAAAAAGGTATACAAACCAGGAGAAGGATAATCAAAGACACTGATAAATCACATATAGCCTTCATATCCATGGTGGAACCCAAGAACTTTAATGAAGCTAGTAAAGATGTAAACTGGTTAAAATCAATGAATGAGGAACTGGATCAGATTGAGAAGAACAATACTTGGGAGCTTGTTCCTAGAACTGCAGATAAGAATGTAATTCGCTCCAAATGGGTGCTTAAGAATAAAATGAATGAACAAGGAAAAATTGTCAAGAATAAAGCCAGATTGGTATATAAGGGGTATGCACAAGTTGAAGGATAGGATTTTGATGAAATATTTGCACCATTGGAAAGATTGGAAGCCATCAAAATATTTCTTGTCTATGAATGTCGTAAGAACTTTAAAGTATATCAGATGGATGCTAAGTCAACTTTTCTTAATAGAGATCTAGAAGAAGATGTATATGTGGAGAAATCTGAAGTAATTTCACTGACAGATAATCATGACCATATCGGTAAGTTGAAAAATGCATTATATGGATTGAAACAGGCACCACGAGACTGGTATTATAGACTGGACAAATTTCTATAGGACAAAGGGTTCAAGAAAGGTATTGTTAATAGTAACCTATACATTAAGTCTGAAGGTGATGATTTATTTATTGTTTTGGTTTATGTAGATGACATTATTTTTGGATGCACCAATGACTCTCTAGTTCAATGGTTTTCTAATTCTATGCAAACTGAGTTTGAGATGTCCTTGATAGGAGAACTGACATATTTTCCTGGTTTACAAATCAATCAGAGTTCTGCAGGGCTATTTATCTCTCAATAAAAGTATTTGAAGGAGATGTTGAAGAAGTTCCAGATGGAAGATTCATCTCTTGTTAGTACACCTATGGTGGTTGGTTGCAAGCTCAATATAGATGATATTTCACCTGATCTTGATCAAAGAACATATCGATCAATGATAGGTAGTCTTTTGTACATCACAACATCTCGTCTTGATATAATGAAAGTTGTTGGAATGGTAGGTCATTATTAGTCTGGTCCTAAACAAAGTCATTTAGCAGTTATCAAAAGGATATTAAAATATTTGAAGGGTACAATGAATTATGGTCTCTGGTATCCTAGAAATAAGAATTTTCAATTAACTGCATATTCATATGATGATTGGGCAAATTGTTTGGATGAGAGAACGAGCAGCAGTGGAGGTGCATTCTTCTTAGGTGTTTTGTTAGTAGAATGGCTTAGTAAGAATCAAGGATCTATTTCATTATCAACTACAGAGGTAGAGTACATTGTTGTTGCTACTTGTTGCACTCAGATCTTATGGATGATACAAACTATTGCAGATTTGAAGGTAACTTATACTTATCCCATTCCACTTCACTATGATAATAGAAATGCCATTAGTGTCTTGAAGAATCCTTTTCTCCATTCAAAGACTAAGCATATACCAATAAAGTATCATTTTCTCAAAGAGAGGGTTACAAACAGAGTTGTTCAGCTGAATTATATTCCTTGCACAAAACATATAGCTGATATATTCACTAAACCACTTGCAAAAGCTCAGTTTGAGTATCTACGACAGAAGTTGGTCATGACCTTGTTATAAAGTTAAAACGATCTATCTAACCAGTGGGAGAGTGCTCACTGTATCTCTGTTCAGGGGGAGAACAGAGTCACTCTCATTTTTCTTTGACATTGATGTCAAAGGGGGAGAAAAGGTGTGGTCTGGATGCTACAGTTGGAAGTCTAAGTAGAATAGTGCAACCTTTCATGGATAAAGTTAAAACGGTATATCTAACCAATGGGAGAGTGCTCATTGTATCTCTGTTCAGGGGGAGAACAGAGTCACTCTCATTTTTCTTTGACATTGATGTCAAAGGGGGAGAAAAGGTGTGGTCTGGATGCTACAGTTGGAAGTCTAAGTAGAATAGTGCAAACTTTCATGGTTTCCATCAATGCCAAAGGGGGAGATTATTGGCATGTTTTATAGGAAGAGTGTGATTGTCATTGATGGCAAGAAAAACATGGACGATGGAAAACAAGAAAAGAATAAGCTCAGGAGGAGAAGTGAACAATATGCAGAGATCAAATCTCAGAAGGGAAAGCACAGTACATAAACATGATCAGGATCAAAATCCTTGATCATGGATTTTCTTCGAGAGTCTTCTCGACCGTTGGATCACTGATCTAGAGGTTCAACAAGAGAGGGAGCTTGCCAAAGTTCTGAATTCCCAAAGTGATTTGGGGTCGTCCATCGTCAAGGAGGATAGGTGGTGTGTTGGCACAGGGGAAAACCCAAGGTTCAACGCTACAACAACGCACCAAAAAAACCCTAACTACCAGCCCTTTTGGCAACACTTGTGAAGAATATGAAGTCTCACCGGAGGTAGAGACAGGGGTGGTTGTAGGACTCCGATGTCTGCAACCTTAGCTGGGACACAGATCTAGGAATGTAAAACTTTAAAAGGGCACTTAGCAGTTACAATTCATCAATATTCACCTTTAGCTTACAACGCAGATAAACCCTAATAACAAAACAACGCAGTATTCACACAGATCAAATATAATCAAGAACTAATCACATCAACATAGGCTAGATCTAGAATTCATTTACATTATTCATCACTAAGCTATCATATCAGATTCATCTAACATACATCATCACACTAAGCATTTAATCACATAAACAAGAGAACAACCAAAATTCACAAAGCAACCACAACACAGGATATACGTGGTTCACCCCCACCCTGGGGCTACGTCCACCAATTCTTCGTCTTTTTATTGTCTTCTGTCAATATTCTACATCCACAGAGCCTTGATATCTTACTCCATAGCGGATAGGAGATCTTCTCACTTCGCTAGATCCTCCTTCCCTAAGTTACAACACAAAGCCTTCCACACTCTCTTACGATCACTTGCACTTAGCTCTGCAAGTCTTACACAGTATGCACAAAGCAATTACAATTACCACTTTCACTTAGCACCTAGCATCACATATATGCCCCCCTTATTACATCGCCTATACATCTATTTATACATTACAAAATCGGGCCTAAACATCGGTAAACCCATGGGCCAACATCCCCATACCCGTTACATAAGCCCAAAACCCAAAAAGATCTAAAAAATGGTCGAGATCCCACGATCTATGCTTCGACTTGCGCTCCACCTTCGACAGCCTGTCGAAGTCCCAAAAGTAGGTCAAACATGACCAAGGATCCTCAAAACTTAGTCAAGGGCCAACAGGCCCCCAACACTCACTTGTGACTCGTCCCGAGTCACTCTGGTCTAGGTAGCTTTGCCTCAAAAGCCTCAAGCTACTTCGACCTGTTGTTGTGCCACGACATCCTTCTTGGTGAACTCTTGGATTATTGCTTCATTGACAGGTCCCTCTAAGGATTGTTCAGCTACAGTGATGACTTGCTCTAGTTCTCCTCCTCGACCTTCAATCTCTACGAATAGTTGGCAAGCCTCATCCTGTATTGGTTGGAGCCTCTGAGTCACTTCCATGAATTTGATCTGAATGGTGTGGACCTACTGTTGAGAAATACATTGTTCTTGGTATCGCTTCATCCTCTCAATGACTGAGAGGGGCTTCAATTGTGCCTATACTGTTTCTTCTTGCTAGTCTTCCTCCTAGAGTTGTGACTCCAGTGCCTTCAATTCAGGATCCTTAGTGAGTCTCTCATAAGTCTGGGCACTGCAATCACTTAGTTGTTTACATTCCATGGCGAGGGACTTGATTCTTTCAACTGTGCTTCGAGAAGTTGCTTCTCTTTGATCTCCTACATCCGGTGGAGTGTTGGGCACTGTTCGTAGCTCTAAGTTTGTTATTATTTGTTGTAGTTGTTGGATAGCTTCCGCGAAGTGTGCTACTTGATGCTCCACTTGGTCTTCTTTCTTTGGCTCTAAAACCATTTATTGGCATAGGGGAAGACCTAGGGTTCAATGCTACAACAACACACCAAAAAAACCCTAACTACCGACCCTTTCGACAACACGTGCGAAGCAAATGAAGTCTCACCTGAGGTAGAGACAGGGGTGGCTGCAGGACTCTGATGTCTGCAACCTTAGTTGGGACATAGATCTAGGATTTTAATACTTTAATAGGGCACTTAGCAGTTACAGTTAATCAATATTCACCTTTAACTTACAACACAGATAAACCCTAATAACAAAATGACGCAGTATTCACACAGATCCAATATAATAAAGCACTAAGCACATCAAGATAGGTCATATCTAGCATTCATTCACATTATTCAACACTAAGATATCATATCATATTCATCTAACATACATCAGTGCACTAAGAATTTAATCAGATATAGAAGAGAAAAAACAAAATGCACAAAGCAACCACAACACAGGATATATGTGGTTCACCCCCACCCTAGGGCTACGCCCACCAATTATTCATCTTTTTATTGTCTTCTGTCAATCTTCTACATGCACAGAGCCTTGATATCTTACTCCACAGAGGAGAGGATATATGCACACTTCAGTAGATCCTCCTTCCTTGAGTTACAACACAAAGCCTTCCATAGTCTCTTACGATCACTTGCACTTATCTCTACAAGTCTTACACAGTATGGACAAAGAAATTACAATTACCACTTGCACTTAGCACCTAGTATCACATAGATGACTCCCTTCTTACATCGCCTAAACATCTATTTATAAATTACAAAATCGGGCTTAAACATGGGTAAACCCATGGGCCAACATCCCCATTCCTGTTACATAATCCCAAAACCAAAAAATCCCTAAAAAGGGGTCAAGATCCCATGATCTTCGCTTCGAATTGTGCTCCACCTTCGACATCCTGTCGAAGTCCCAAAAGTAGGTCAAACATGACCAAAGTTCCTCAAAACTTGTTCAAGGGCCAACATGGTGCGAGATCCACAACTTTGGAAGTTTGTGGATGGGGAGGAGGTGAAAATCACTGACGACAAATCCTGACTGTTGATTTTCAAGGGGAGTACATGTCAGTTGATATGAGATTCTGGAGAAATATCACTTCAAGAATTTCCAATTGATAATTGAAATTCACTAAACCCGGAGATTCGGAGAGCCGAAGTAAATTTCAACCGTCAAATCTAGAGGCATACGTCGCGACGTATCATGAACTCCAGAAAAATCTCACTTCAAGAGTTTCAGTTTGAGACTTGAAATTTCCAAAGCCCGAAGATCCTTAGAGATGAATTAAATTCTCGACCACCTAATCATCTGAAATATATCTCAGTCGTTAGATCGTCCGAAGAAGATTTCAAGCGTCAGATTGTCCAAAGTGAATCTAGGTCGTCTGATCCAGAAAAGACGTGGCATAAACCTGTGGACTCTAGGTGAATTCTGGAAGTGAATGAGGAATATTGATTCGTGGTGGATGCATGGCGATAAAAATAGAACTCTAGGTACAAAATACTCCAGAGGAAAGTAGAGACTGAAAGCATCGAAGCCCCGAAGTGAATCTCGACCATTGATCGAGAAGGGTGCCAGGGATCGTCGATCTATTCTTGGTAGAAAGTGTCGAAGTCCCAAAGAAGACTAGAGCCATTGATTTGAGGAGGACACGTGGCAGGAAATTGTGGACTCTAGCTAAAAGTGTTATGGGAAAGCGTGAAGGTTGAGAATTGAAATTGCAGAAGCCCAGAGTAGCGAAACAGATCTTGACCATTGATCGAGAAATGGGATACAGGATCATTGATCTGGTTGAGAGGTAAAATTCCCAAAGTAGAGGAAGAGTCGTCGATTGAGAAAGACATGTGTCTGTGGATCATATACTTAGGAATATTGACGTATGAAGGAAAGAAGGGTTTGAGAGTTGAAACTCCTGAAGCCCGAATCACAGAAGAAATCAAAGTCATTGATTTGGGAAGGTTAGATCTAATCCACAGAACTTGAAAGGACAGATATGAACTATCAGTTCAGGAGCACCATCAATATTGTGAGATCGAAGGTCCCATCGCATTACGGGGATTGAAGGTGCAAGAACTTTAAAAAGTTAAGGGAGGGCCGCAATCAAAACCACGGTTTTGGAGAAAGGACACATGGAGGCTTGAGGTAAATTGTGGGGCGAAACGTAGTTTGATTTCAAACCACCTTTGGTCATGCCCACTATCGCATGGTCACATGATATCATCACCCAAGGTCACATCATAGGAAGATAGGGGAAGGAGCTAGCATTGCTAGGCTCCACAATGGAGGTTACGCATTGAAAAGTAAAAAAGCCTCTGCGTGTATAATCCAATGACGCTGACCAAACAAAATATTATCGAAGGGTTGTTGTTTCACTTCGTGGTTTCTTGATCAGTTACGATTATGTTACACTAACTGAATCATTGTTCTGGGGAATTTCAATCATGGTTCTTTAGCGTTTTTTATCCCCGACATGGATGTTAGAGATTTTGATGCAGACCCCACCTTTCTCCATCAGGGGTACTAACCTCCTGATAAAGGATCGATCAAGATATTGAGTTGAATCAACTCTTTGGGTCTCAGATGGACCCCAAATCAACTTACACAAGTCCTTTCTCCAAATTTGATGGTCGTATGAGACCCAAGGTCCCTCTCCGAGCGTTATTCAAATTTAAACACCAAATGGGTGCTATCTCTTCCTTGGCTAAGCTCCTTTCGTTACGTGACCATGAATATGACCACTCACCTAACCAAAGACGCATCTCAATTTCATGTGTTGGGTGTTTACGCATGAACCAAATACGATTCTCCGACTTCTGAAATCCCAATGTGCAGCCTCGCGCATGCTAGCTCCTCCCTTATCCTTCGACGTTGTGACCCCTCGCTATGACCTAGGCCAAACCTCTCGAGCACTTCGTGGTTTTACATTTCGTGCCCCTGGAAGGTTTGTTTACTCATCCTCCCGATTTCCAAATCATGAAATCTAGGCCCCAAGCACATCATATCAACGATCCAAAATCCATATGATCCAACAGTTCTATTGTCTCCTTCATATTTTGGGACTTCACTTTTCACGAAGTTGGAGGATCGCTCAACTCCCTTCTCCCGATCCTCGATTTCCTGAAATCTCCTTGCGTCATATAAACGGTCCTTAACTCTCTGTGATCCAATGGTCCTGATGGAATTACGATTTTGGATTTCATGAGTTTTCACAGCTCCTACCTCTGGGTCCTCCGATTGTGAATTTAGTGGAACGTTGATCTCTCGCCACGTGTCCCTTCTTGATGGACGGTTCCGATAGACTTTATAATTTCACGATTTCGTGATTTTGCCTCTCTTGTGCACTTTCAAAGAGTTAATATACATGCACCTTACTTGGATCCAACAATTTTGGTCCTCCACGTCTAGATCTGACGAACGAGATATGTTCTCCCCTTGTGCATGTTCCTCTTGTCTGGACTCTGATCTTATGGACCATATTTCTCCCTACAGATGATCCAAAAGTTGTTGTAGCTCCTTTGCCTGAGCTTCGAGATCTATGCACTCCTTGCAGTAGATTCTTACGCAATATTTATTTCTTGCGGGTGACTACGCATGCCTTGCAGCAATCGCTTTGCACTCCTTGCAAAGGGAAAGTTTCATGTTATCTATTCTAAGATTCATAATCAAAACATGTCCCTTCAACACACTCCTTGCATTCAGTGTGCACACCTTGCACTCACTCAATAGAAGATAAACAATTGAAACTTATATTTCCATTCATGGTTTCATCCATTCATAATGAAATTCATTCATTTATAAGAATCTAATAATAGAGAATTGCAAGCAGTAACAATACTATGCATTTGGGTCAATTTTCCTATGTCATATTCATTCAAAAGTAAATGGCTAGAGCTAATATCAAAACAATAACTTAAAACTCAGAAAATTCCTACTAACTCTCAGCAGCCTCATTTGGGTGTACAAAACCTCTATTTATCTCAGAGGGTCCTTAGGGTTCCCCCCCGACTACTCATCTACTTGAAAAACAAAAAAAAAATAACTTCTACCTAAGTTCAGTGAAACTCTGAGATCACTCATGATCATCTATTCCCAAGTGTTTGATCTTCTTCTGTTTTTCCAACCATCTCCAAAAGATTTTCCATAACTCCCAGCGTTTGAGATTCTGAAAGGATTCCCAGAAACTGAGTTGTCCTGCCACGGGTGGTCCCTGACGATGCTCCTACATCATACTCCCCTTGAAAAAAAAAATCATGGACTCCTGTCCATGAGCTCCTATATCGACTTTCCACGCTTTTGGATATCAGCTTCATTTGCCTTGATTTTTTGCTTCCTCTGTGTCATCTTTCCTGTAAGAATATAGATATGAAACGTTTAATATGGGTGATATGCCCACATCATATGGAAACTCAATATCATAGGCATTTGTATCAAATTTCCTTAGGATCTTACATGGTCCTATCTTCTTCATTTTTTATTTTTTATATGTTCCCCTAGCAAACCTTTCCTTCCTAAGATGTTCCAGAACCTGATCTCCTACCTCAAATTGAAGATCCTTGCGATGTTGATCAACTTTGCACTTGTATTCTTGGCTAGAGTTCTAAAATTTTCCTCTGATATGGCTATGGAGTTTCTACATTTCTGCAGTAAAGTCTTCTTCTCCAGCACTCCTGATCTCAATATGTTATAAGTCTCTCAACTCATATACTCCCCTGGGTTGCATTCCATAGAATATTTGGAATGGGATCTTTCTAGTGCTCCTTTTTGGTGAGTCGTTTTATGCAAATTATTCTTGTGGAAGAATTTGATCCCACTAATTATGATGTTCAGTGACCAGACTCCTCAACAAGTTTCCAAAAATTCTATTTACCACCTTAGTCTGTCCATATGTGTGAGGTTTATAAGTTGAGCTAAAGGACAGATTCATCCCCAACTTCTTCCATAGTGTTCTCCAGAAATGACCAAAAACAATTTTGTCTCTATCCGAGACAATGCTCTTGGGTAGGTCGTGAAGTCTCACAACTTCCTTGAAAAACAATTTTTCAACATGGGTTGCATCACTGGTCTTCTGAAATGGGATAAAGTGTGTTATCTTTGAAAATCTATCCACCATAAAAAATATGGAATCACATCCTCTTTTCATTCTTGGCAGTCCCAACACAAAATTCATGCTTATTTCATCCCAAGGCCTCTCTGGTATCGACAATGGTTGATACAATCCAGTGTTCTGTATTTTTCCTTTTGCATGTTTGAATATTCTACATCTGTTCACAAATTTTATCACTTATGTCCTCATACCTAGCCAATAGTATGAACTGCTTATCTGTGCAAATGTTTTATCATGGCCTAAATGTCTATCCAATCCTCCACTATGCTTCTCCTTCAAAATGGTATCCCTCAGCCCCCAGGGGGGCAACTCAATTGGCAAGTGCCGTGAAAATGAAGTTCCATGAGGTTTCGAGTTCAACTCCCCCCGACTTACCTTGTGTGCCATGTAAGGGGAATCGTGGGAACACCTGGAGGTTATAGTGGTAGCGGTTCGATAACACGGCCACATGTAACGCGATCACGTGCCCAACTAGTTGATGATTCCTCCAGACATAAAAAAAAAAAAAAAGTAAAAAGTAAACATCTCATGCTCAATGCATCAACAAATTTTTAGCATTCCCAACAATATGTTATATGGAAAAAGTAAAATTCTACATAAACTCAATCCACTTTGCATGCTTCTGATTCAATTTTTCCTTTCTGGTTATGAATTGTAAGGCCTGGTTATCACTATATAAAACAAATTCCCTTGGGACAAGGTAATTTATCCACTTCTTCAAGGCTTGAATTATGGCATAAAACTCCTTGTCATATGTGGAGTATTTCCTCTTAGTATCGTTCAAATTTTCACTGAATTAGGCAATGAAACAATTATCCTGACTCAAAATTGCTCCAATTGCAACTCCACTTGCATCACATCTCACCTTAAATGTCTTTTCAAAATTTGGCAAGACCAGAATTGGTCGTTCTATTATTTTCTCCTTCAGTAATTTGAAGTTCCTCTCGGCCTCCTCTATCCATTTAAAATACTTGTGATTCTTATTCACTGTATCCATCATTGGTGCACAAATTCCACTAAAATATCTAATGAATTTCCTATATAAACTTGCTAATACATGGAAGCTTCTTACCTCGAACATGCTTCTTGGTGATGGCCATTCTTTGATTTCTCTCACTTTTTCAGGATCCATCTTCAATTCATTTGAAGAGATCACAAAACCCAAGTAAATGAGTTTTTTCTTCATAAAAGAGGACTTCTTGAGATTTATCAACAGCTTCTCCTGCAGTAGTCTCCTCATCACTAGTGTCAGGTGCCTTAAATGTTCCTCTTTAGTCTTGCTAAAGATCAGTATATCATCCTTATATACAACCACAAACTTGCCAATGAAATTTTCCATTATTTCATTCAACAACCTCATAAAAGTGCTTTTTTCATTTGTTAAGCCAAATGGCATAACAATCCACTCATACAAACCTTCATTTGTCTTAAAGGATGTCTTCCAATCATCACCCTCTCTCATTCTTATCTGGTGATATCCACTATTCAAATCTATCTTAGAAAAGAAGTTTTCTCCACTTAGAAAGTCCATTAAATCATCCATTCTTGGCAAAGGGAACCTCCACCTAATGGTGATCTTGTTAATGGCTCTCTTGTCTATACACATTCTCCATCCTCCATATTTATTTGGGCTCAACACAGTTGGCACTACGCATGGAATCAAGCACTCTCTGACCAAACCTTTGTCTAGCAATTCCTAGACTTGGTTCTTTACCTCCTCATTCTCTCAAGGTATCAGCCTGTATGCTTCTGTGTTTGGTAGACTTTCTCCTAGTATCATATCAATATGATGGATGATACTTCTAATGGGTGGAAATGAGTTAGGCAACTCATCCACCACTATGTAAAAAATATTATCCAAAAATTCTCGTTTTTTTTCAGGAAAATCATCCATTGAAGTACTTGTAAGGACAACTCTAGGTTTCCACACCATAGCAAACTGCATCTCCTATCGTTTCTTTACTTCTTTCATGAGTTCCTTCCCACTCATGAGAAGTATGCTTGTGCTGGCTTTCTCTTTCATTTTTTTGTCCTCTATTGGCAGAAACATGTGTGTCCTACCATTCTTCTCTAAGGTGTATGTGTTTTTCCTCCTATCATGAATGACATTCCTGTCAAACTGCCATGGTCTTCCCAACAAAATATGGCATACATCCATGGGAATTACATCACATAGAATTTCATCTCTATATCCTCCTATCTTAATTTCAACCAAGCATTGTCTAGTAACCATTACCTGGTGTCCTTTTTGAAATCACCAGACTTTGTATGGCTTCGAGTGTGCAGTTGTCTCCAGCTCTAATTTCTCCACCATCTCTATGGATACTAAGTTGTTAGTGCTCTTGTTGGGTCGCCAAAGTACCATATTTTTACCAACCTTTCACTTCACTTTCACTTCACTTTCAATTCACTTTTAACCATATTTCTCTTTCCCATACCTTTACATTAAACCATTTTCATGATTACATGGGTTTTATACATATTATTTTCCAATGCATCTATTTTAGTGTTTTTGAGTGAATTTATGATTAAATATTGTGAAAATGACATGTTTACACTTATATGTGAAAGTGGGATGAGTTTTATGATGTTTACAGGTGTATTTGAAGACTCCAACCAAGTCAAACTTGACCATCAAGCCTCAAATTCGAATCCTCTTCAACCCCTTGAAGATTTGATGAATATTTGGAGATTTACTCAAGAATCTTGGATGGATATTAATCATGAAAGAGATATTTGCAAGAGGATTTGTAGAGATATCACTTGATAGGTGTGAGCACATGGTTTTAACCAAATGAGACATTTGTGGATCTAGGAGAGATTTGTGGATCTAAGCTATCTTAAATTTTTGCATGAATAAGAGTTCCTCCTCCATTTCAAGGGGAGGACTCCTAGAGCATTGTGTCCAACTTATGATGGAATAAGAATCAAGCTTTATTTTCACATCAGTTTCCATTCTCTAGTTTAGATTTAGAATGCTTTAGTTCATGTGTCACTTTGTTCTTGGGAGAATTGAGCTCACTCCAAATAGATCATAGTATCATTTTCTTCTTGTTCTAATAAATTGAATAGGTTTATATGCTTTATTTTTTTTATTAGAATTATTTGATGATCTTGATTGTTGACAGGTTATTTGAAATATTACGAGAAGAACTCTTGTAAGGGAGCTAGTGTTTACATTCCTACAACAACTAAGACTTTTTAAGTGTATTTATTTTCAATGCATGAGTGTTTACTTGATGATCTTGATTTTTGATAGGTTTTGTGAAACATCATGAGTGGACCTCCTGTAAGGGAGCTAGTGTTTTCTTTCCTACAACAACTAGGTCTTATTTAGTGGAATGAAAGCGTTAGGATTTGATTGAATTTTCTTAGATTAGAGTTATATGCCTACTCATGCATATATATTGTTGGCATCATCACAAGCTTACGAGCATCCTTGGTTGATAATTAAATGAAAGAAATTTAAGTAATTGAATTTCCCTACAGCTCCCACTGTCAATTATCACCTTGCACACTCTGTCTTTAGTCTTGCAAGCTGTCCTGAAGCAATTGTTCCTCTGCACTGGTTTTTCAACTTTTGCCTCTGGTTTTTAGAGAACATTTCTCAACATCAGAGATCTTCCATCCTCTGCTCCTTATGCTTCAACATTTCTTCTCTCTTCTTCTTAAATGTGAGCTTCACCTTCTCCTTCTTTATTTCTCTCGAGACATTCCCAAGACTTATGTCCTGCATTTCCACAAGTGTAACATCTCACTTCTCCTCCTCTGCCTCTTCTTCTTCCTCTGGAAGAACTTCTTCCACCATCTTGTCTTCCTCGAGAACTTCCTCCTCTTTCTGAGTGACTGTGTGATTTCTATTACAGGTGAATCCTCCTGCAGACAAGTGAATTCCCTCTTGTCATATAGACCCCTAAAAGAAAGACAGAAAGGGTGTTATCATTGGTCATTGACATCCTTTTAGATATAATTAAGCTAATGAATGAAGAGGAAGAATAAAAATGTACCTTTTAAATGGCATTTTTCTTTGCAAAGTCCAAATTGAGCTTCAATTCCAAGCTCCCCGATAGTTCCTGTAGAACAAACAAAGATACAACAAGCTTCCTATTCTACTAAGATTATCTCAAATACAGATCTATCTACTAAAGACAAGTTCATGTGGAACAAACATAAACTTGAAAGAAACAGAGAAAGCATGTATGTATATTAATGAAATGCCAGCGCTCCCTCAAAAGGGACACAGAGCATTGGAACGCTCCCCTAGAAGAGGGTATAGAGCGTCAACGCTCCTGACAGTATGTGGGGAGCGCTCCTTTCAAAATTTGACTTTTGAGTGGCTTTTTTAGTGGAAAAAGTCGTGTACTCCTTTTCAATTGATTTCTCTTCTTCAAGACTATTCTTTGAGGTGTCTTAAGTGTCCTTATGATGTCGTTAGAGGCACGACATAGGAAAGATGGAAGTATGATGTTTGTGACACTTGCGAGACTTGTGTTCAAGATGAGACACTTGCGGACAAGATGCAACACTTACAACACTTGTAATGACAACACTTGCGACACTATTGAAGTGAGTAATTTTGATGTGTAACAGATTTCCTCCCAAAGTGCGAAGTCAAAAGACGATGAGGATTGAAGTACTTTGTAGAATTTTTCAAGAAAGGGTATGGACGTGGAGAACCTGGTAGAATATTCACACAACCATCAAACAAATATTATGACATGTGTCAAACCCAAGGCAGGAATACCTATGCTTGAGTGATAAAGAATTTTTAGGTATGGCCGCCATAAAATACATTGCGGATCCATAATTATATTGACAGAAAGTATAGCCACCTAACATACAACGTGGATCTATAATTCCATGACATGAATTGATCGTAGCCATGAAAAATACACTATGGATCTATGATATGACAATACATAGCCACAAACCAATACAAAGTGGATCTATGTGACAATATATGTGTCAATGTTCAAAGAAAATCCATCGCAACCTGGGAAAAGTACATACAAGAGTGATGAATCAAGCCATGGTCTTCTTACCAATCCCAATGTAGTACGAATCTAACCATGTGAATATATGTTCTTATGTCGAACATGGAAGAAACCACTTGATTACCGTTCAATGAGGTAAACCGTTAAATGGTGCGAGAGAGATCATCATTGATTCCAATGATTCCCATGGTACTCTAGTACATTCCAATGAGTGTGAATGGATGAGATGAAGTCAAACATCCGTGGAATCATATGATTAGAGGTCAATGATGTAAACCTACTGTCATATTTGAGGAGGCCTGTCATTGAGGCATGCAAGTCCCAAAGTACTAATTGGTTTTTAAGTCTAGCTCCTGGATAATGTGATAATGTCGATAGGAATAGACTCGTTGAAGGAGGGCCTTGATGTATCCACCATCAATGACGCAAAACATACACAGATATGTAATTGGTGGATCAAATGAACATGGATTGACACGGGTGTTGAAACAAGATATTTGTGATGGCTGACTCTTGAAGCAGATACTTCCCTTGAACACTAAGGCATATCAACAGAAACTTGACATAGACCGAAACTTGATAATGAAATGGATATTGTGACTTTATGTCAGGTGACCCAAAAGAGTAAGGAAACTCAAAGGATTGGTTCAGTGAAGAGGTTCAATAGATTGAAATGCGTGCAAAGATAAAATGTCGTGTTCAAGGGAGACTGTAAGGTTACTAGCAAAGTTCTCAAAAACTGCTTAGCTTGCTTCTTTCATTTTTTTCCCCCATCCAGATAGACGAGTACCTCTTTTTGGTTTAAACGAGCTCGAGGAGGGTAACACATGCTTGATATAACTTAGCTTCAGTAAGTCCCTCTTCCTTTGTTTAACGAACTGGAAGAGGTAAGGGTTTAGTCCAGTATGGTCTCAGTTTGTTTTTAATATTTAGAGAGTCTAAAAGTGACTTAAAGACCACTCCAATGTGGTCCTTTTTCGTAATAATAGTCTCACGAGGCCGAAAAAGAGATAAATTATCACTCGAAAGATTCCCTTTCAAACCTTTTAACGAGTGGGAAAGGAAGCAAGATCACTCGACAATCTTTTCACGTTTAGAGAGTCTGAAAAGAGCTTAAAGGAGACTCCAAGGTGTTCCTTTTTTGTATAAACTTTATGAGTCTGAACAAGTGATAAAAGTATACTTAGTTACATTCTCATGTTTTTATGAGTGCGAGAAATAACAAATACTAAGCTCGGTACTCTGCCCCCAGCTTGAAAGCTAGTGTCTTAACTCCATAATGATCGTCAAAGGCTAGAGACATGCCCCCCAAGCTTCAATTCATTCACCGACTTTGAGGTTTTCACCAATTTCTGTACTAGATGGAGAAAAAGGATACAGGTGGATGAAAATAAGGTTCAAATATGAGACCTAAAGAAAGACTCAACTCAACATCTATGAGATTTGGAGAAAGACTCAACTCTGATGGGAGAGGTGACTATTTCATTTTTTAATGAGCTTGACATAAGAAAAGAACTATGCTCAGGGCTCTGGGTTCAATCCCCAAATCTCTGTTTCATTTTTTAACAAGCTTTCCATAGAGAGAAAAACTATGCTCATGACCTTTGTTTCATTTTTTAACAATCTTGCTAGAGAGAAGAGAAACTATGCTCGTGGCCTCTGTTCAATTTTTTAACAAGATTTCCATAGAGAAGAGAAAACTATGCTCGTGACCTTTGTTTCATTTTTTAACGAGCTTTCCACAGAAAATAGAAACTATGCTCGTGACATCTTCTTGATCATGGCTTCTAAGAGATCTTCATTGGATGGAAGAAGAATGCTCTGGAAGGAACACATGTCAAGGGTCTCACCAGGGGTAAGGAGATCAGGCTCCAATATCCCTACCGAGGAGATCACCATGTCAACTACCAGATCTAATTCATCTAAATTTGAATTCATGGGAGATAACGCCACATAATTGACCTGTGGCAGGGGTGATACTGACTACATATAAGGCTCATTTAGGGAGGTCATTGGGTTGATATTCAAGTCAGTTCCAACAAACGAAAGTTGGTCAATATTCACCATTCTTCCATCATGTGGGAAAGATATCACACACAAAAAAGTGGACACAATAGCTTTCATGGCATAGACATAATCTCGCCCAAGGCGTAAATCTAAATCCAAGGGTTCTTGGACTACCATAACATCAATAAAGACAGTTTTCCCTCCCAAATTTACAGGTAAGCCAGGAAGGATCCCTAACGGGTGACTGGTTCTTCTGTTGAAAGTGAACAGAGTCTGGGTAACCAGCACAAGCTTAGGATAACCCAAAGTTTTCCAAGCAATAGAGGACAAAATACTAATAGACAAACCTTCATCTATCTGTGTATGAGGAACGTCCCAACCACAAACTTTTATCAGAATCTTGAAAGGAAAGTGAGAGGGAAAATGAGGTCCAATTAGCACACCCTAATAAAAAAGGATGGCCTCATTACTTGGAGGCGTTTTCGCAAGAGAAGGAGAAGTGCCCCTCAACATGGTAGATCTTGTATCAATGAGAAAAATGTCGGCAGAATCGGGTTTACTCTCTAGCGGGAGAGTAGGATCAATCGATGGTGATATCAAATTGACCACCTTGGAACTCTTCAGAGGAAGAGTGGGATTTTACCGATGATCTAACCGAAGAAACCACTTCGGCACTTTTTGGATCAAGGGTGGGACTGACAGAAGATGAAACTGGATCAGTCACTTTGGGTTCACTCTATAGATGAAGAGTGGGGTTGACCGATGAAGTAACTGGAGAAACCACTTTGACACTTCTCAAAGGAGGAGTGGGATGGACCGATGGTGGAGTCAGGTCCACCACTTTGACACTCTTCGGATGAAGGGTGGGACTGACCAATGACGAGATTGGATCAATCACTTGGGTTTCACTTTCCAGATGAAAAGTGGGGTTGATCGATGACGGAACTGGATCAACTACTTTGGTGAGTGGTTCAACCAAGGATGAAAATGGATTGACCACCTGATCAACATGATTGACTGGGGATGGAACCAGATTGACCAGTTCATCAACTAACAATGGGTTGGGAGAAATCTTATGATAATCTTTTGGAAGTTGAAGTTTTTCCAAAAGAGAAGAAGCCTCGTCCATACGAGGAAAAAGGTGAGAATAATGATCACCTTTGCATAACATGCAAGGGAATTTGATAGTTATCTTCTTCTTACCAACCTTAACGTCACTAGTTGACAGGGCATAATCAGCGTGTCTAGTATGGGTCGGTAATGTGGAAGACCGCATTTCTAAGATGCTGGCAATACCAGGGAAATCCCTCGGAAAATGGTCACCCTTACAAAGACTGCAAGGGAATTTGGGTTTCAGATTCTTCGTTTTAACCTTATCTACCTTATCAACACTCCTAGTACTATTAATAGTATCTGGTTGCTTAGATCCAACATTTGATGTAGTTGGAAGCTTGGTCCCTTTCTGGTTCTTCTTCTTCTTATCTTTTCGTTTCTTCTTCTTCTTATCAATCTGGCTACTCCCTTGAGAGCTTTCACTAGGAAAATAAGGAGAAATAGAAGGATACCTGATGGGAGAAGAAGGAGAAAGGTCGACATGAGGTTGATGTGTGGGTGGTGTGCTTACATCTGAAGCACCTGCATTCGAGATCACCGGAGTGGAAAACAACCATACTGGTAACCCAATTGTGAGACCTAGAAGGCTCAAAGTAGTGATGTAAGGAGGACCAACGTTTCCGTAATAAGGAAAACAAAGTGTTCCCATAGCAAAGGGGTTCTTTTATTGGTCATTCTGGGAACTGACGCAATAAAAATAAAAATCCAACCTAGATTCTACTAGGGAGAACAAACAACACATGCTAAAAATCTAGTAAGCAAGCAAGAAAACAAAACCTTCTCACAATGAGCACACTAGTTGCTGATGAAATCCAACATCGTGGGAAAAAATTAAGAAGGGGATGAGATAGAGCGGGTGGAAAAGTTACGTTGACAACCTGCTTAATGGACTTACACCCTGGTGCAAGCTCCCACACATAATCGTGGGTATACCCTCCAAGGAGCCTAAGTGAGTCTGGCCAATGTTGATTCTAGGTACTGTGAATACTTTCCCCTCCAAAGTCACCTTATGTAAAGACCCTAAAGAGATAGGCCACTAAGGTTACCAACTACAATAGTGATGCCTGGGGAAATAGTCGACAATCCGATCCATGCGCAAGGGTAGGGTATTTAGTCCAAAATCAACTTGAAAGGCTTCCACTGATCATTGTGGGTATACTTTCAAGCGACCCCCATAATACATGCAATATCTACACCAAGACCAACAAAGTAGGGTGAGTAACTCTGCTAGTCTCAATGCGACCTCAAGTTTAACCCTTATGTGAGAAGGGCTTCCCAGGAAAAAATGTAGCAATTGGATTTCACCCCTCCCTAACACAAGATACTATGTTTGTTTGCATCTTTGGAAAGTTATATTTCACACCTATTCCAAATCCCTACAACTAATCTACTGTAGGTTTTCTACCAGAAAACGTAAAAATGTCTAATCAATTTTAGTTTAGCGCTTGATTTTTAAAGTTGCTTTTATTCAAAAGGAAAATGGCATTGACAATATGGTGTTTTGACCGACTCAAAAGTTATGCAAAGAGATGAAGATGAAATCTTTTCATTTCCATGAAATCTATGCTACGAGAAGGAGAAAACATTCATCATTACAGATGCACAATGTCCCCAAAAAAAACCATGCAATTCCACTACTTTAAATGCAAGCATTCAAGGAAGAAAATAAAATGAGAAGAAGAATCCAAGAAAAGATAGGGAGAATAGAGAAACCACTCAAAACTTAATTGCTTGGGAATATGACCTCAGTGATCAAATGGAATGGTGCATAGACCTTTGAATTTCCTCACAAAAGATTCCACTCAGTCAGAGAAATGAGAAGAAAACAGTAAGTTAACTCTAAATCAATAAAGACAAAGAGTGACTTCAAGGAAAGGAAAGAAAATGCCAAAATTGCAAGCAAAAGGTGATCAATTCTTAGAAAGCAGAGTGTTGAAGGCCAAATCAAGGATGTACTGAGATGATAAGACTCTGAGCAAGTGTCAAAAGAAAAAATCGAACTTTAGAGAATGAAACCCTATAGGATTTTGCACAGAAAAGGGGCAATGTTCTAGTGTAAGGGGCACCAAAATGTTCCAACGCTATGTGTAAGACAAGTAGGGAGCACTAGTGCTCTGATAACAAGGGTAGGGGGGCATTGGCCTCTAAAAATTCAGAAAAAATATCCAGAAAGTCAAAGAATCAAGCAAACTCAGTCAATAAATTTGAAGGTGATGAAATCAAGAGCCAATCAAATAGATCCAAGAATCAAAGATAGTATGGATAAGGTCAAAATGAGCAAAGGCAATCAATATCTAGGAAGGAAAAATTTCAAAGGTCCCTCCCTAGTGGAGTCGCCAATTTCTGTTATAGGTGAATCCTCCTGTAGACAAGCATATTCCCTCTTGGTCTCTAAACCCCTAAAACCAAGACATAAAGGGTGTTATCATTGGTCACTAACATCCTTTTAGATCTAATTAAGCTAATGAATGAAGAGGAAGAATAAAAGTGTACCTTTTTAAATGGTGTTTGTCCTCACAAAGTCCAACTTGAGCTTCAATCCCAAGCTCCTCGACAGGTCCTGTAGAACAAACAAAGATACAACAAGATTCATATTCTACTGAGATTAGCTGAAATATAGATCTATCTACTGAAGACAAGTTCATGTGGAACAAACATAAACTTGAAATAAACAGGCCAAGCATGTATGTATAATAATGAGAACAAATGAAGAGTACTTACAAACCAAATTTGATGAAGGTGCATAAGCTTCTTCCAACTCTCTTTGTCCAAACCCTTTTCTCAAGTAATCTACATTAATTATGCTTCAATGGAATCTCACTTATGGGATCATAAGTTTGGTGTAATTCAATCTCTATCTTTGTATTCTATGTTGTCGATGAGATCATAGGTTTCATACCTCCAATCTTTTCATGTACCTTTCACCATGAGAAGGCCTCCTTATATAATCTTGGAGAGGCCCAACCACTTGAGATGTATTTGGGATAATTTGAGGATTCCTATCCTTCAGTTGTGGATCTTCCCTAAGATCATGCCTTGAACTCATATTCGAATCCAACCAACTTAAGAGATTGTGGGGATTCTTCCCTGATTTCCTCCAACAAACCAAATTTCACCCAAAAAAGGCCAGCGCTCCCTCAAAAGGGACACAGGGCATTGGAATGCTCCCCTAGAAGAGGGTACAAAGCACCAGCTCTCCCTGATAGTATATGGGGGGCAGTCCTTTCCAAATTTGACTTTTGAGTGGCTCTTTTAGTGTAAAAGGATTTTACTCCTTGTCAATTGATTTCTCTTCTTCAAGACTAGTCTTTGAGGTGTCTTAAGTGTCCTTATGACTTCATTAGAGGCACGACATAGGCAACATGGAAGTATGATGTTTGCAACAATTGCGACACTTGTGGTCAAGATACGAAACTTGCAGACAAGATGGGACACTTACAACACTTGTAATGAAGACACTCGCGACACTATTGAAGTGAGTAATTTTGATGTGTAACAGTTTCTCAACCTCATATTTGGATTTATGTTCCTTGTCATGGGAAACTCCCTTGCCTTTGTTCGGAGCTGGGCTTTTACCTCTGCCTCATTGGTTTTGTTTTCTAGCCAACTTATCCTTTGTCTTCAATGTGAACTGATAAGCATCCTCCACAATCCTTATTGACATCATGCTAATCTCATCCTGGATTTCATACCTCAGGACATTTATATACCTAACAAATTTTTCTTCATCCTTCTCCCTTTGTCCAGTTATGATGTTCATCTTGTAGAACTGCTATGTGTACTCTTTAACTGTCATACCCTTGTGCCTCAGGTTCTGTAGCTTCCTAAACAGATTGATCTGATAATCTTTGGGAATGAATTTATCCTTCAGCTTGGATACCATTCTATCCCAATTCTTTATATTTTGTTTGCCTTTGCTCCTCCTCCCAGCCTACAGTTCATCCCACCATAGTGCTACATGTCCTTTTAGCCTAGTGACAACATGTCTCACCCTTTTCTCCTCATCGACATCTTCATATTCGAAATATTTTCCCATGGACCTTACCCAATCCAGCAGCTCTTCAACATCCAAATTACCTTTGTACATTGGGACCTCTATTTTGGCTCTAGATCCCAATCTGACAACTACTCTCAGCAAGTGTTCTTTGACAACATTTTCTCCTGCAGCTTATTCGACTTCTACCTCTTCACTCTTTGCATCGTTGATGTCTCCAACATCAGGTTCTCTTCTTTGTGTTGCCTCCATCAACTCCAATCTTGCACGAAGTTCTCACATTTTCCTTTCTATAGCCCGATTGGATAAAGGTGGCTCCATTCATCTCCTCGATGGAATTGTGTTGAATGTTTGTCACACACATATTACAACTTTGAGTTCTTTTGTATCTTCTCCCTTTCTTGTTGTCTACAAGAAAAATTCTTCTTTGATACCACTTGATGCAGACCCCCCTTTCTCTCATCGGGGTTGCTGACCTCCCGATCAAGGATCGATCAAGATACTGGGTCGAATCGACTCTTCAGGTCTCATATGGACCCCAAATAAACTTACACAGGTACCTTCTCCAAATGCGCTATTCATATGAGACCCATGGGCCCTCTCCTGAGTGTTATTCAAATTTCAACACTAAACGAGCGCTAGATCTTCCCTGGCTAAGCTCATTCGATTACGTGACCACAACTGTATCCATTCGCCTAACCAAAGGCACGTCGTGATTTCACGTGTCGGTTGTTTGTGTATGAGCCAACTCTGATTCTTTGACTTATGAAATCCTGACATGGGGCTTAGTGCATGCTAGATCCTCCCTTATCCTTCACCGATGTGACCCCTCGCTATGACTTAGGCCTCGCCTCTCGAGAACTTCACGGTTTCACGTTTCGTGCCCCTGGAAGGTTTGTTTGCTCATCCTCCCGATTTTCGAAACACAAAATATGGGATCCATGCACATCATATCAACGATCCAAAATCCATATGATCCGATGATCCTGCGATCTCCTTCGCATTTCGGGACTTCGCATTTCACAAAGTTGGAGGATCGCTCACCTCCTTTATCTCGATCCCCGATTTCCTGAAATATCCTCGCATCAGATCAATGGTCATTAACTCTCCTTGATCCGACAGTCTAGATGGCCTCATGATTTCAGATTTCATGATTTTTCACAACTCCTGCCTCTGGTTCCCCCGATTGTGAATTCAACTAAACACCGATCTCTCGCCACGTGTCCCTTCTTGATGGATGGTTCCGATAAACTTCATAATTTCACGATTTTTCGATTATGCCTCTCCTGTGCACTTTCAAAGGGTTAATATGTGTGCACCTTCCTTGGATCCAACGACTATTGGTTCTTCACCTATAGATCCGACGAACGAGATCTGTTCTCCCCTTGTGCATGTTCCTCCTGTCCGGACTTTGATTTGATGGCCTAGATTTCTCCCTGCAGCCAATCTAGTGGTTGTTGTAGCTCCTCCTCCTAATCTTCCATATCTATGCACTCCTTGCAACAGATTCTTACGCAAGACATAGTTCTTGTGGGTGACTGTGCACGCCCTCCAACAGTCGCTTTGAACTCCTTGCAAAGGGAAAGTTTTGTGCTATCTCTTCTAAGATTTAGAATCGAAACAGATCTCGTCAACGCACTCCTTGCATTCGATGTGCACACCTTGCATTCACTCAACATAAGAGAAACAATTGAAACTTATATTTCCATTCAAAATTTCATCCATTCATAACGAAATTCATTCATTCATGAGAATCCAATAACAAAGAATTGCAAGCAGTAACAATACTATGCATTTGGGTCAATTTTCCTCTATCATATTCATTCAAAAGTAAATGGCTACAACTAATATCAAAACAATAACTTAAAACTCAAAAAATTCCTACTAAATCGCAGCAGCCTCATTTGGACGTACAAAACCTCTATTTATCTCAGAGGGTCCTTAGGGATCACCCCCAACTACTCGTCTACTAGAAAAACGAAAAAAAAAACTAACTGCTACCTAAGTTCAGTTACATTCAAGACTTAGAGTGAAACTCCCAGATCATTTTTGATCATTTGTTCCCAGCGTTTGAGATTCTGAAATGATTCCCAGAGACTGAGTTGTCCTGCCATGCGTGATCATTGATGATGCTCCTCCATTAGATCTGGAGTGTAACGGATGATGAGGGAATGAATAAAAGAAAGATGTTGTGATAGAGGAAGGTTGTTTTTTCTCAGTAAAACAAGTTGAACTGTATGTAATGAACATGACAACATGAACAGAGTGAGAAAAATGCAAAGATGAAGAATATAAGCTTGACAGAGAAGAAATGGTGAAAAGAGCAGATGGTACGAGAACCTAAGAGAATGAGAAGAATAGAGGAAGAGCATATGGAAAGAGACATCAAGTGGAGCCAAGCATGAACAAATAGAAGTACAACAAAATTGTAGAATAGAGAAGAAGTGGTAAGAATTGAAATGTCTGTATTATTGTAAGGTATTATTCAAGCAAAGTTTTATAATCAAGGAGGTAAATTGTTGCTAAGGAGGACTGTGGTCCTCTGTTATTCAAGGTGGTGCTTGAATACTGGGAGTTGTAGATTCCATCTAGTTGTGGATAGAAAACATGGTGCCCGGGTGGTGCTAAGGAAAACAAATATTTTTCTGTGTGCAATTTGGTTCTTGTATAAGTGGAAGTAGGTGCTTCCATCCAGTTGGTGCTAGAGATCATAAGGAAAAATATGCTTCTTTCTAGTGGGTGCTAGATAATATGAGGGTTGGTTCTCTCTACAAGTTGCATCTTGTTAAGGAAGCAGTTGTAGCCTCATTTTGAGTTGGTGATCAAAGACTGATGATGTGCAGAACATAAAAGACTTCTTATCATTATAAGAAGAAGAGTTTTTCTCCCTTTATGGGTTTCCTAATGAATATTTATGGGTTTCCTCATGAATATTTGTCTCTGTGTATATCATATGTGTGATTGATGTTTACTATTTTTGTTGTTCATGACTTGCATAATCTTGATGATCACTTGGAGAAGATTAATAATGTTTTAATAGGCTTAAAATTGTTTAAGCACAGTAACAATTGATTCACCCCCCCTCTCAGTTGTCTTAGTAATTTCAACATAATATACTAACCATATGTCACATATGCAATAATAGAAATATGCAAACCATAAACAATTCACTCCCTAACTCGATCTGGAGTCCAACAAGGTCCATCGATGCCATTAGCATCCCAAACTAGAAAAGAGTCATGCACACTCAGGAGAAAACAGTCAATAACACCTGTCGACACATATATAATAAAATAACATATAATCATATCCACAACATCATCATAATCCATAAGAGAAACAATCAATCATGTAATGAACTGGATCACTTGCACGCAAGTGTCCTCAAATAATAAGTCGCATCAGGTGCGCGCAAGAACATGATGTTACAATGGGTAAGGACCATGAAAATGCTTAGAAGTCAAATGTTACATCATCATAGATAGAATCAATGCTTCCAATGTGAAACCAATACTGAAAAATATATGAATCAACAAGCCACAATTTTTCATTTCTTTGACTCTACACAAAATCCATAAGGGTAAATCATGAAGATGGGTAACACTTTTGCTTTTTTTATGACAATTTTATTTTATTTTAATAGGTTCTTCAACTTCCGGTAAACAAAAGTATTTATTTATTTAGAATTTTACTTTACTATAAAAACAAAACTTGTGAAGAATTTTGTTAGCTTTCAACTGACTATTTTTCAATTTTGTTTTATTGAGATTTGATATGTCAATTTGGAAATTCTTTGATAGTATGTTCCTTAAAGATGAAGGGAAAGATAATGAGTTGTTTTTTCCCCAACAATGTATCCATTATTAAACTTTTTTTTTTGAAAAATGAAATATACTACAACAATCCACATAGACTGTATTTTGTGATGACTATAGTTTTGAATCTAATGGATGAATATTATAATTTATAGAATATTTTGAAGTTGACCAATCTGAAAACGTTACAGATTTTAAACACATGCTTTCCCCCACCATGTATCTATCTTAATTTTTACTTAAAATTAAAATCTAAAAATACACTTTTGAAGAGAACAGTTTAATCATTATGAATATAAATTTTCCATAATTTTCCACTGTGTATTTTTAGAGATATGGATTTTTCATTTCACTGAATCATAATCTCACCTAAAAATATCATGTAGTGATTGTTTTATAAAATTAAATAAAATTAGATAAAAACAATGAAAATGAAAACAAATTATATGCAATGAAAGTAGATTCAATTTTTAAAATGTTGGTATCAATTCTGAAACTAAATTATGAGTATTTGTAGGAGTCTTCTACCTCCAAAGATCAAGTATGATGGAGAGAATTTGCAGTTTCCTGCAAATAGTCCCATTTTCAGGTTTTCGACCGAAATATTCTTTCGGTCGAAACCTAGTTTTTAACGGAATTAGTTAAAAATAAACATTTCGGCCGAAAATTCTTTCGAACGAAATATGCTTACCGCAGGAAAAAAATTCATCCGAAAAATATTGTACACGAATTTCGAGGGTGTCGTTCAATTTGACATGCAACTTTTCGGCCGAAAAAAATTCCTAGCAACATTTTTTCGGCCAAAAAAATTCCGCTAGGAATTTTAGAGACCCGATTCTCACAAATGTGTTACCCATCTTCATGATTTTACCCATAATTAACAATGAAAACTAATTCATAAATCTAATAAGAATCCACATACTATTAGAAACCGATGATCAATCTTATAAGCATGTCAATAATCAACACTTCTTGTCCCTCCCTATTACCACCTTCAGTAAGACCCTTCTATTAATAATAATTCTTTATCCTTCAAGTATTTCAAAAATGGATTAAGTAGTAATGCAATCTCATTCTAGAGCAAGACAAAACCTTATCATAGTTTTTCCCTTTATCTTCCCTTTCCCTTGCTTTTTCCCTTGAATTCTTCTTTTCTATCTCAAAAAGTAGTTTGAGTGGGTTCAACTACATTTTAGTTAATTTATTAAATAATTTTAGATAATGGGCACAAATCATAATAAAATAATAATAATAAATAATGATAAGGGTAAAATAAATATTAACTAGTAGGTGGGACACCGTAATGACCTTTTATTTAATTTTCAATATATCCCCTTTATCTCCATACAATAATTATACATTGATGTCATCAAATACCATTATACATCAATATGACATACATCCCAATCAGCTCACATGAAACACTTGTAAACATTTGTGTGCCTCCCAAATATTATATATATGCAAGTGTGTTTATCAAAAGTAAATGCATAAACTATTGTTCAAATCAAATGTTGCCATAGATATATCAAAATAACATGTCATTAAATTTCCAAAAATTATTGTTGTCAAAATATCCAAACATAACGAGTAATCATTATGTCCAAGATATACCCATGTCTCAAAAAAAAAAAAACCAAATTTGTCTCTAGTAGCAAAACCATCATAAAAATAACACTATGAAATCAAAAGTCATATTTATTTTGTGAGGGAATTTTCCTCTACCTACTTTCCCGAGTTTGTTTTTACCTTCATGACCTCTGAATTTGTATGTAAAAATGTTTTAACTTTTATCGATGATGCCTCTAGATGCATATGTCCAAAGGGAATATGTCTATATTCATGTTTGGGGTGTTGGGAATGAGAGGTAACCGAGTGTGAAGAAGTCATTGATTGATCAGAGTTGAGAGAGTAGGTAGGTTGTTTTCCTTTTCTAGGCTATGGTTCTTGCATTTGGGAATTTATTTTTTTAGTGGCTGGGTTCAATGGGCATGAGAATCTTCTAATGTAATATGTAAGAAAGGTCGCTTAGGTGGAGGAGGTAATAGTAATGAAACTATTGGTCATCCTTGAATGTGATTTTCAGGGGGGGTGAAAACATCATTCCAACCATCGTTGGTTGGGATCTCAGGAGGTAAGGATACATGTGGATGGACATGAATACTAGAGATGCTATGATGAGTTTGGAAGGGTGGCCTTTCGGGTGGAGAATGTGGGTGAAACACTCATTGTCCTGCTAAGTTAATTAAACTTGTTTGCAACAAATGGTTAAATTCCTCATAGTCAGCAACAAAGTGGATTGAGAAACAAAGTATTTTATTTCCCCAAGAGTCATTGGGCCTTCTTCCCCTGCCCCTATTTCCTCTGCCATGACTTCCTCTACTAAAGAAACTCATCTATAAGTACAAGGATATGTAACAATATGTAACAATAACAATCAAGACATCAAATACCATTTGCAATAAACATAATTTGGAAATATCTCTATTTAAAAAAAAAAAAAAAAGCATGCAACTAACCAAGACATACATGGAGAGTTCATCAAAATAAATCAGTTCTTCTTTGAATCACTTCATCATTCTACACAAGTAATTATCATTAAGAACATGAGAATTTTAATTAAATTTGGTAATATGAGGGGATTTGTAATGTATGAAAAATGGAATAATGATAAGGAAAGTAATGATACATGTTCAAAACAACATTACATCCATCATTGATTATTTTTCAAATCCAAGTGTCATCAATAATCACTTCATACATACCCTGTCAAAATTGAACCATCGTTACTAGTCCTCCATCATCCAATAAATTCCTTATGCATAAGGGGGAAATTTTGGATAAAATGAAATGAAATTGGAAGATGGGAATAGTTTATGAAAAAGGCGTGTATGAAGAAATTAACGTTGATCAGTCCCAAAGTCTCCATCTCTCACAATCTCTTAAAACTTTCTTCCTTTGATAAATAAAATATGCCTTTATTATCCCTTCATAATATCAATTGATAAAGAAAATGTTTAATTTAATACAACATGGGGAGAATAAATGAAATTTTGAAATGATATATGAATATAGAAATTTGATATATGAATATAGAAATTGAAGGAATAACTTATGGAAAATGGTAATAATCAGGGGATTTGGTGCTCTTATACAAAATAAAAAGTTACAATTTCTAAATAATCAATTACATTATTTTTAATACCCAAACACCACATTTATACTCAACAACCAACAGAGTCCATAACTCATAACAAAACATGTGTCAACAATTATATACTTCAAATCAGTTGAGTCAAGTCTAGCCTTTTTTAAATAGTTGTTCTCTTGTCAAACTATACAAACTATAATCGACAAAAAAAAAATCAATTAATGTATCATTAAAACTTGTATCACCATCATATATATCTTCAAACAACAAGGCTCAAAACTAGGTGGAATTTTAAACTTGTTATGTCACCATTTTACAAGATGGTAAGGCCCAATTTTTTTTGGCTCATGCAGAACAATGTAGGTTTGAAACTGGTTCACGACGTTCCCTTTTTATTTTGAAAACAATGTTACTCCAATGTATCTACCAACTCATCAAATACTTGTCTCAACCATGTACCCAACATGTACCTCAACCAAATGGCCTCATCAATTTCATCATCCAAATCTGATTTGTAACTCTGTAATAGACCTGGTGTATATGATCACATTCCTGCAAACCTTCCTTAACTTTAACAACAAGATACTAGCATTTTCATCAAACTTTTCTTTAGTCTCGCATGCCTAGTTTTGGATTAGTCAACAACCCTAACTTGAAATAATAATGACTGTGTACCTGTAATTAATAAAGATATGAAACTGATACACAATGTTCTTTAGTGGGTTTTGTGAAATTCCTCCAAGTGTCACTACTTGGAACTTCTCATAAAAGGAGTTATAGTAAGAATGACATACCTTGTTGAATTCTGGCTTATTTTAGAGAGCGACCTTGTAGAGCATGCCCCACACGGAATATTTGTTGAATAAATCGAAAACTATTACACAACATACTAAAGAATGTACTATAACCAACACATTCAGTCTTACTGAATTTGGATATGTTATGAAGAAGTTATGACATTTTTACCCGAAACACTTGTTTTAGACTAGTTTTAGGACTAGCCACAAACCCTATTTTCCACAGAGTGTAACTCCAAAAATACAACGACCCACAAGATGAATTTTTTACCACACATATTTGGATATGTTTCCTCAATGGAATAGAAATTTTACGATCTGAATCGTTCTAGAAAAAAAGGTATTGAGAAAATGGTGAGATGACCTGTAAATAACATACCTTAGAAAACATCATCAAAATAATTTATCCTTCCTTGAATTCTGGCCTTCTTTTCTTCACCTTCCCTCAGAAATTCGGCTAGATATCCTTTGGTTACCTCAAACACCTATATATATTCAATATTCTCAAGTGTGATATAAAATGAGAGAGCCTTGCCTCTTATTTATACTCTCCAAGTAGCTTCCTTAAAAACAGCTTTTAGGTCACTTTGCCCACTTTCCTTATTTTAGGGTTNTTTGACCTTTTGGGGCTTCTAGATGACATATGAGGGTCCTCCAACTTCGTAAGGCCATAACTCTCAAACCGTGAGGAGTTATGTGATGTTCCACATACCACCAGAAATGGAATGACATGTACTATCCATGTAGAACAATATTACATGAAAATATATCAAAACTCATACTGTTCTCCATCAAACAAACTTGGGTCCATTACCCAAACCTGGGTTCTCCAAGTTCTCATGGCCAAAACTCTCTAACCGTGAGGAGTTATGTGACGTTCCACATACCAATGGAAATGGCATGACAAGAAATATCTATATAGGATAGTTTCACTGAAAAACTCACTGGCCTTCATCTCATTATTCCACAAATAAGCATGGGTTATCTAACCATACTTCTAGGATAACTCAATCCGCAAAGCATCTTCCCATGAGGGATTTCACCATAAGGGGACCACTTTGGAGTTCATCCATTTGTACTTATTATCAACCATGAAAAGACAATAATGAGTCATATTTACATCAAACAAAATTGGGTCCATTACCCAAACCTTTGTGCTACTGGAATTGACTACCATACTTTCTCTAAGGGCTGACATCAATCACTAAGGGTTGACATCAATCTACAATATCACTCTCCAATAGTTGACATAAATGACAACCAACAATCCATACCAAATATCCATCAACCTAATCAAACTTTTTGACAATCTCCCCCTTTGGCACTGATGGCAACACCAACATTGATGGAAACACTTAGTCATGACAACATTCATGCTTATACTCTTTATCAGTGTTTCTATATATTCCCCTTTGACATCAATGGCAAAGGGTATATCCCTTTGGGATTGTTCCCCCTAACTGAACTCTCCTTGGGGATACTCCCCATGTCTACATGCCTTTGATTTTTCTTTGTGTTTATAATCCGCTGATTACTCTCTTTCCCTTCATATGAATAATATATCCCCCCTTGATAAAGGGTATCACTCTGAAGTCATATCACTCATTCTTCCCTTGTGACAATCGCTCCCCTTGGAAATATGACTCTATGATCTCTCTCCAAGCATTTACCTTTTGCATCTGATAAATCTCCTCCCCTTTGTCATATTCATGGTGCTTCCTCGTGCATAACTAAGACATATAAGATAAGCATTCAAAAGTATTCATTTTGGAGTAGAAATTACTCATAGTCTCTGGCGAAGATATTCAAAGGCTTCCCGTGGAAGTGGTTTTGTAAAGATGTCTTCCACTTGTTCTTTTGTGCCCACATACTCAACTATGATGTTCTTTTCTACAAATTGCTCCCATAGAAAGTGATACTTGATTGCAATGTGCTTCGTCTTGGAGTGCATTACAGATTTCTTTGAGATACAGATGGCACTTGTATTATCACAATAGATTGGAATGGGCTTATCATACTCAACCTGTATATATGTTAGAGTTTGTTTCATCCAAAGAACATGTGCAAAACATAATGTTGTTGCAATATACTCTGCCTCATCTATAGATAAATATATTGATGATTGTTTCTTTCTTAGCCATGATATTAAACATTCACCCAAGTAGAACACTGCTCCACTAGTTCTTTGTCAGTCATCAATATAACCTTCTCAATCTGCATTACATATGGTCCGGATGTTTTCACATATAGTAAGCTACCAATCATTGACCTGTATTTCCTATGGTCTATAGAATTTGAATCATCATCTTTGCTCAACTTGCAACTAGTTTGCATAGGAGTGGTATCTGGTTTGCAATCTTCCATTCCGAACCTCTTTAGCATTTCTCTAATATACTTAGTTTGAGAAATAAAAGTTCCTTGGTTTCTTTGACATATATGAAGACCCAAAAATAAGGATAGTCCTCCAAGTAATGGAATCTCAAATTAATTTTTCATATCATTTGGAAATTTTTGGCTTAACCTGTCATTAGTACTTCCAAATCAATATCATCAACATAAATTTCAATTAATAAAATATTACCTTGATTTACCTTGATGTAGAGGTTGTTGTCTTCGCTTCCTTTCCATAGTTCGTAGGGAGTTTTTTCATTGTTGTTTCTAAGCATTACTCTATTTTGAATATGAACTGATGTATGCACTACATGTGTCCAAAAAATATATGTGAATTTGGAATCCATTAGCATTGTTTGAGCCATTTTCTGTGTAATTATCATCCATTATGATAATGTTCATTTTTCTTTGAACCACTCTCTGAACCAATCTATGAATCCATTATGTCGTCCACTATTCCCTAGAACTGATGTGGATGTTTCTGTCTCTTCAACGTTCTTGTTGAGCTTGACGATTTTGACACTTAGTGTGACAACTTCTTCTTCAAGATTCTCAACCTCTTCTTATTTCTTCATTATCTGAGAATTCATGACCTCTTCTGTTCTATTTGCTTCTTCAAGTTGGATTTTCAATGTAATTATTTTGTCTTCCAGTCTTCTCTCTTCTTGACCAAACTCTTCCTCAAGTTGGTTTAAGTCATCGATTTTTTCCTTGAGATGATCCATCGGTATATTTTCTCTCTTTTCTGCTTCTTCCTTTTGCATTGCTATGTTGGATTCTAAACATTTCTTTTGATATTTTAGAGTTTCTTCAATTCTTTTGGCCTCTTCTAGTTGAGATCTTAAATTCTTGATGACCTGCTGATCTTTTTCTGAACCTTGAACACTTTTCTTTTGCTTCCTCAATTCTTTCTTGGATGACTTGTTTTCTTCTCTTTCTTTTCTTAGAAATTTAATTGCACTGATCAATTTTTCTCTATAATCAACTTCTGCTTCATCATACTCTTCCTCTTCTCAATTTGTCTGACATGATGAGAATCTTTCTTATTGTTCTGTACCTGCATCTTCTTTGGCATTTTATGAATCTATGATGGGTGCAGAATATATGTCATGTAACTTATCCCAAAGTTCTTTCGATGATGAACATTTACCAACATTTTCTCTTACAGGTTTAGGTAATCCTTCCCAAATGAAATCCATTTCTATTTTGTCATTCTTCTTCAATTTCTTCTTGGCTACAGTCTTTTCCCCTTTTGAACTATCATATCCTGTAACAACTGATAGCCAAATATAATGTCCCTATTCTTGTAAAAATATTTTCATCCTTCCTCTCCACATATCGTACTTAAAACCATTCTGACCATTAAAAATTAGTACTCCATTCTCAAAATAATCCATGATCTCCTTCCAGTGGTTAAATTGTTTCTTGAAGGAACCTCGCTCTGATACCAATTGTTGGATTACTGAGAGGGGGTGGTGAATCAATAATAGAGAAATATAATCCTTTTTAATCATATAATACAAGTGTTATATCAATGTGGCATTATCATCCAATAATTGCAGAGTAAATAAGAAATGAACAAATGTACAATCATACGCATACATAGTACACCAATTTTTTACATGGAAACCTAAAGGGGGAGAAAACCACAAAATGATTTTTCTTATATGTATTGAAGAATTAAATTCATTGGAAGCACCAACTTCCTTTGTTTTCCAGCTACAACTGAAAGGAGGCTCCAACCCCTTAGTTTCTCAGGCTACAACCTGAGGGAAGCTCCAACTCCCCAATTCTTTGGCTACAACCAAAAGGAGGGTACAACCCCCTATGTTCTCCGGCTACAGCCGGAAGGTGGCTACAACCACTTGTCCTTGCCCCTTCCAACCACCCTAATGTATAAGTAGAATGAAGGAACCATTATCACGCTATCATTGTGAGATATACTACTGTGAACTTGTACCAAACAACCTGTACCAATAACCCGAACCATGCATCAACCATGCATCAACCTGTACCTCAACTTGTAATCAACATGTACCATAAGCAAGTGCATCAACCATGCACCAACATGTACCTCAACCTGTAATCAACCTGTACTATAAACACATGCATCAACCATGCACCAACCTGTACCAACCAACCTGTAATCAACCTGTACCATAAATAAGTGCATCAACCATGCACCAACCTGTACAAATAACCTGTCACAACAAATTGTCCAAACAACCTATCACAACAACCTATCTCATCAATTTTATCAACCAAATAATATCTACTCAGCAAGATCAATCACCAAGACAACTCTCAAAGATGTGCATCAACCAAGTATAACATAACAACTCATAATCATCACCAAGATCAATATCTTCTTCTAATAATACAAGTATGCTACATCATCCATAAACCATGTGTCAACAATACTACTAAAAAGTGCC
>SNQJ01S0024884.1:63537-74743 GCA_010110895.2 Picea sitchensis
CTCCTTTGAATAGTACCCCTACCCCTTCTTTTATAGGCTAGAAGGAGCTAGGGTTTTAGACGAACTCTCGGCCATGCATGGCTAGGAGTTCCAGTTAACTGACCCAAAGATTTTCGTCTCGTCGGAAACTTTCCTGATTTTTTGCTTTGTTAGGTAAACGCTGGCTATAGTGGGCCAGCCCACGTTCCAACACGTGCAGTATAAGGCCTGCCAGCGTTCCAACGTGCCCAGCAGTGGGTTAGGGCATGGGTTACTTGGTTTAAGAGGTTTTTTGAAGAGTCTGGTCAGCATGGCTTTGGCAATGAAGGGCAATGAGTTGGCCTGATGCCAGGTAAGCATGAATGGTGCAATTTAGGGTTATAACACTTGGTTACTATTGTTTTAAACAACCTTTGACCTGTTCTGGGTAAGCCAGTTGCTGAAGCGATGGAATATTCATCAACTATCAGTTTTAGAGAACCCATTGTAGATTTCTTCCCATCGTATGACTTTTCAAAAGTCTCTGCTATCGCCTGGTGATAGCGCTCCTGCAACTTTTCTACATAGGTCATACATCCTATGTCTCAGAAACACTTTTGAACCTCTGGATGAGAATGAAAAAAAGATAAATTATCTAATTCTTTCCTCATAAGTAGTCCTCCTTTCTTCCTTGCCATCTGCAACTTAATCACAAGTTAATTTGTACATGGTTGACACAATAATCTTTCTTAATAAGGAAAGGGCTAGCGCTGGTGAAAATGACCTTGTGTTATCAAGTGAAATATGAAACCCCATAATAGAATTTTTAAACGTCGTCAGTTTGAAATAAGAAATGATGATTTGATTTGATGTTAACAGAAATATGGTACTTTATCCTCTGGTTGCAGGGATGATTAAGAGTTCTTCATGTATTCAAACCCTTCTATGTCTGCCGCACGAAATTTGTGATCACAATATATCATGATGTCCTGCTAGAACGTGATGAAAAGGTGTCACCACTCATTTGCTTCCATTAACTTGCCATGATGATTGTATGACGTGTGTCCAGCGTATCCTTTTTGGGCTTCTGGAATCGTTGGATAAAAAACCCATGTTAACACTTTCACCGGCTCGCTTGTTGCTGGGAGTACACTTTAGCCATTGAAACCTAAGGCTTTCACCAGCTAACTTCAACTTCAAAACATATGTTAGTTATTGAAAGGATTTTTCTTGATTTTTTGAAAAGACCTTTTGAGGATCGATTTATTTCTAGGATAACATCTTAAATCCTATGTTTTGACACTTCTAAATTCTAAAAACTTATATAGAGCCCTAGTTATAACCATGATATCATCTACAAAATGGAACAAACTGATTGATTCATTTTGGAAGATAACATTTGGCTCCAGCTGGGATGGAGACCTCCCTGTGAGGTTTCCAAGAACCTAGTTTGACTTAGTAGCCTTATTACAACTTAAATTCAAAACTGATTTTACTCAGTATTCCATTGGGCATGGAGTTATTGACGAAACAAAAAAAAATAAAAAATGAAAAGAATATGTACAAATAAGCAGGTTTTGAGGAAATCCTCATGAAAAGTAGAGTTTTAGAAACTGCCCATTGAATGGGCCACCTGATACTTCTTCACCTGCAAGATCTTGGAGGACAAAAGTATTGTTCTGTTGAGCTGATGCTATGACTAATGGACTTGTCCAGAGTGCATCAAACTTGCCATGTTTTCCCTTTTCCTACCTTCCTGCATCCCATTTCAGAATCAGATCCCCTACCTTGAAAATATATTCCTTAACCTTTCTATCAAAAATTTATTTCCTCTTCCGTTGGTGTAACTCTATCTTTTCCAGAAGTTTCTCTTTGTCTTGCTACAGCTCTACCAAATTGTGGATCCTCCTAGTTAGATCATTTGGCTCAAAGTCAGCTTCCTATAAAAATTTTGCAACTGGTAGTGCAAGTTGAACAAGAAAGATGGCTTTTGTACCATATACTAACTGGAAGGGGGATGTACCAATTGACTTTTTATTTGTAACTTTGTCGGCTCAAAAAAGAAATTTTAACTTGGAATCCCAGCCCTTGGTATTTTGTTCAAGCAGCTTATTTATGATTCTGACGAAACTCTTATTTGTTGATTCAGCTAAGCCATTTCCATGTGGATAGCAAGAAGTAGAATGTACTAGATGAATTCCCATCTCTTCACATAATTTTACCAAATGTTTATCATTAAACGTAGGAGCATTATCTGTGACTATTCTCTTAGGGCAGCCAAATCTGGAGAATATGTTTTCTTGCAGAAAATTAATGATGACAGTGTGATTGGCCTTTCTTGTAGCAATAGCCTCAATCCATTTGGTAAAATAATCAATAGCAACAAGGATCCATCTATGCTGATTGCTAGAAGGTGGATGAATCTCACCTATGAAGTCCAAACCCCATTTCTAAAAAGGACCCGTGACCACAACAGGTTTGAGAGGAAGAGATTTTAGGTGTTGTTTGCCTGCAAACCTTTGGCATTTGTCACATGTTTTCAAAAGGTTGCACACATCTGAAAATAAAGATGGCCAATAGTAACCAGCTCTCAAGATTTTATGAGCGATAGTCTTCCAATAATGATGTCCTCCACACTCACTGTTATGAAATTCAGTCATGATTTTAGCTGATTCCTCTTGGTTTATGCACCTCAAGAGTATCCCTGTTGGATTTTTCCAAAACAATAACTTGTCATTAATGCACAAATTTATGGCCTTGAGCTTTAAAGCTCTCCCTTGTGTTTTTGTCAAATCTGAAGGAACTGATAAATTCTACATAAAATAAATGATGTGAATGTACCATTCACAGTCAGCTAGGTGAGGAGAAACCTGCAAATTATCACTACCTCTGTCTTCTGAAACCTGAATGTTCTATGCATTTATACCCACAAAATTCATCTCAAGAAAATTACAATTTCCTTCTTCTGGGAGCTTGGCAGGTCCTTGACCTTTCACAGGCTTTACCGGCTTGATATCTACATCAAATTCAATTAACTTTGCTATCCACTTACTCCTTTTTCCATCTATATCAAGTTGTATAAGCACATCTTTAATAGAGCTTGAAGGTACATAGGCTATTACCTTGGCTTGAAGAATATAAATCCTGAAAGATTTTAATCATTTGATGAGTGCATATGCTTGTTTTTCCAATGGTTCATACTTTAATTCAGCATCTCTCAAGACTTTACTAAAGAAGGCAACTGGTTGCTCCTGACCATCAACATGTTTCTGCAATAGTGTAGCTGCAATTGTATCTTTTGAAGCAAATGAGAATATATAAAACTCTTTGTCAAAGTTATGACTGATTCAAACAAGGGTTGTCATGATAGCTTCTTTGATAGCATTGAAAGAATGTTTAGATTCTTTAGTCCACCTAACTTCAAAATTCTTTCTTAACATACAAGTGATGTGTTTGGTAAGCTCTGCAAATTTTTCTATAAACCTCCTGATAAAGTTTATAGTTCCAAGGAAAGACTGAATATCCTTTTTTGATCTAGGAAGAGACAAATTTTCAATGGCTTCTACTCTTTTTGGATCAATCCTTACCCCATCAGCTAAAACAATATGTCTAAGCAATTTCCCTTCTTTAAGTGCAAAATTAGATTTCTTAGGATTAAGAGAAATTCCATACCTTCGGCATTTTAGGAATGCTTTCCTCAAGTGTTGTAAATGATCTTCATGGCTACTTGAAAAAATAGTTATGCCATCAAGATATATCAAAACAAATGTTTCTTTCTCTCCAACAAATGCAATATCCATTTCTCTCTGGAAACTAGCTCCAACATTCATTAGTCTGAAAGGCATATTTTCATACATGAAAGTGCCCCATGTAGTGGTAAAGACAGTCTTTTCTATGTCATCCGGATGGACAACAATCTGATTGTATCCGGAGAATCCATCAATAAAAGAGATCACACTGGACCCTGACACCTTCTATAAAATGTGTTCCATATTGGGCAGTGGGTAGTTGTCTTTCCTAGAACACTTGTTTAAATTTATGAAATCCACACAGAGTCTGATCTCCCCATTTTCTTTTTGACAGGTACAAGGTTAGAAATCCAATCTGAGTATCTGAGAGGTATAATAATTTTAGCATCCAATAATTTCTTAATCTCTTTTTTCATGGTAGGCAGCAACATAGGACTAAAATATCTAAGCTTCTGCCTAAATGGTTTAGTATCTTTGTTTAAAGGAATATTGTGTTGAATTATCTCAGTGTTGAATGTTTTCAAGTCACCATATTGCCAAGCAAAGATATCAGCAAACTCTTTTAACAACTCACCATAATCAGCCTTTTGTTCTTCAGACAAATGAGAAGCTAAGTTGACATATTTAGGATCTTGTTCACTAGCTACATTAAACTGAAAGACATTTGAGTCATCTTCCTTCTTTTCCAATTTGACATCCACATCATTATTATCAAAAATCTTTTCTAAAGGGACCAATCCTTTAGGAATTCTGTTCGTGGGCAATTGAACAATTTCATGTGCTCCAATTTTACTTCTAAGCTTTGGCTTCTCAACTTTTTCATCATGTTCATTTTCCAAATCAATCTGCAAATCTGCAAACTCATCCATTACTGTAAGGAATATGGTGAGTTCAACATCATCTTCAAAAACCTTCCAAAACTTTACATTATCAGGAAGAGAAGGCCTATACTTCACTTGGATTTCATAATTCAATTTAGGGGGTAGAGGAGGTATAAAAGCATAGGCTGATACAACTAATGAATCAACCAATTCATTCATAGCTCTAGGTATATATGAAATCTTGAAATATGTAAAAGCATGAATCACTATCAAAACTTCATCTCTATAGGCTTTTAACCTAACATGTTTGGCCCAGAAGGATTTGTTTACTTGTTGAATTATTAGGTTTTCATCTCCAAATACCTATAGTCTCTGAATCTTCATTTCTTTGACTGCATTTAATCTTAGGAGCAACTCCTCATATTCTGCAATGTTGTTAGTCACTTGAAAATCAAGTTTAAAGGACAAGTGAGTAGTTTCTTTTGAAGGAGAAATGAATACCACCCCTGCTCTTGTTGATTATTTAGTACAAGCGCCATCAAAGAACATGGTCCAAAGGTCATCTTCTACTACTTCTATGGACTGAACTATAGGATTCCTAAGCAACAATGAATCTGATAATGAATCATCAATTTGTAATATGCAAGATCCCATACCTGTGTAAACTGAATAAATAGGATGATTGGTTGGATTTTGTTCATCACTGATGATGTAGGCAAGATGTGACTCTTTGTATAATATTTTGGTTACTCCTCCAAAAATAGGGATAATAGCATATGAGAGACCCATTTGAAGAGTTCCCCCTAATCTCTTCATCCACGATATTGATAACAAACATCCAAATTTGGGTGTGATATCTGCTACCACTACATCCATAACCATAGTTTTCATAGATGCTTGGGTCAAAGTTACGGCCAAATCCTTGATCATTCCAAGACATTTAAATTTTTGAGAGTCAAATGAGAAAACATCATGGTAAGCCTTGGTAATTTATAATCCATGCTCATCCATAACTGCCTTTGGCATTAAGTTGTGAGAGGCTCCAGAATCTAACAGGCAGTTATGTAATGTTTTGTCATGAATGTTTAGAGAGATATAAAAAGGTGGACAACTTTCATCTCTATCTTCTATCATTTTTCCTAAAACAATGGTTGGCTTGTCATCATATATATTAAGAATATCAGTAGAGGGAGATATGGACTTGGGGTCAAGAGTTTTGAAGATATCTTTCTTGAATGCTTCATTTTTCATTAACTCAACTAAAGGGATGGGGATTTTGATTTTCTGTATTTCAGCCTCAAAATTGAAAGAATAAGAGGTTTTATAAAAACAAATTACCTCATTTGAAGGAGATTTCAAAACACTTTGTTGGTCGTTAGGGGTCTAACTTTTTTTAATTTGTTGCTTGGCAGGAGTAGCAATCTTCTTTGGAGGAGCTGGTGTGTTCTCATTTGAAGAGGCTGCCTGTTGATTCTCTGGTATCTGATCCTTTTTCTTGACAGGGGAAGCAATATTCTTAGGAGGAGTTGGTACACTCTGTTGGGCAGTTTTAGACTTAGATCTGAGATTATATTTGTTCTTCTCTTCCATTTGAAAAAGACCGTTATCAGCAGAATTTCCATCTATCTGTTCGGTCATTAATGCCTCTTGATAATCATGTTGTGTCATATAAGATTTCCATGTATCATCTCCAAAGCAGTGAATATTATCCTCTTCATCTTCTTGAAAATCATCTTCATCTTCGTCCATCACAACATTTTGAAGAGGAGCCTTTATCTTCTGATCCTCAGTAGAATTTCTCTCTCTCTGCAAAATCTGCACTTGCTGATTATTTCTCCTGAAGTTGTTGGGATTCTGATTACAATTTTTGTGTGTATAATCATAAGTACCCTTTCCCTTGAGAGGCTACTTGTTTTCAATTGTAAGTTTAGACATCTCAGAAGTTAAAGTCTCTAACATTTTAGCCATCTTGTCTAATTTTGTATTAGTATTGGATGAAGAAGAAGCTTCATCTCTAGGCTTTCTTCTATCAGTGCTTCCCTTTAACTTATGAGCAGCCAATATATTTGATTCCACTTCAAGGTAAGAATATTGCATCAGAGATAGTGTAGGTGACCTTCTTTCTCTCAACAACAGACATAATTCCAAATCAAATGAATTTGCATATGTGATTTTGGCAGAGGCATCTGTGGGTTTTATCTCAACTGGTATTTTGCTATACATCCTATTGAACCTTTTAGTGAAATCAGAGACTGATTCACCATTTTCTTTACTTAGATTTCCAAATTCAGTAATATAGTACAAAAAATCTCATCTATCACCCCAGTGCTTCAAAAAGATGTCATCCAATTGCTCTATGCCAGCTATTGAACCAGCAGGGAGTTCTTTGAACCACTTCCTGGAATGGTCATCTAAGCTTTGGACAAAAACTCGGGTCTAGACATATTCTTCCTCGATGTTAAGTTTTTCTGCATAACTGTAAAAATGCTCTTTATGTTCTTCAACAGTCACATCACCTTCACCTGTGAATTTGGGCATATACTTCTGATAGTCTCTTGTAGGCTTGGCTGATACTAGATTTGGAAATATTAATGGTGCATACCTAGCAACTAGGATTTGTTGCATCTTGGTCAAAGGACGAGGTCCAGCCATAATTATTATGGGTGAGAGAGGTGATAGAATTTCCTCTGATTCCTCAGCACTGGGGGGGATTTAATTTAAAAGGGGGAGAAATCTTTGATGGGAAAGAAGTTTTGTATGAGTCTATATAGAATTTTGTAAGTTGTTCAGCCAAGTTTTCCTCACCTTTAGCAGACAGTTCTTGAAGAATATGCTCTACAGCAAGGAGGCTAGTGTGAATATTTATATGGTCTTCTTCCTGCTGTGAGTGAAAAGACTCAAGGGATGATGAGCTGTGATTTATTTCTAAAGTTTTATATGATTCTTCAACCAAATTTGAGCCTATCACTTCTTCTACAATGACATTTTCCTCTTGATAAGAAATGATTGATTCTTCTGCAGTTGTTACAGACGCTTTTTCACTGACAATCTTAGAGGAAGAAGATCTAGTGTTTTCTGCTATGGATTTCTTAGAATGAGAAAGAGGATTACTTTGGGTACCTAATTTTGAAGTAGTATGACCTTGAAATGATCTTCCTCTTCTGAGAATTAGTTCTGGGTTGGGCACTGGTGTGACAAGTGATTCTTGTGGATTCACCCTGGTATTGATCTTCCTTGGAGCCAGGATGAACTTGTGGAGTTGCCAGATAGATGATTACAATAAATGTAATGTATAATCTTTGTCTATCACCAAATATCAGTTTTGTGTCATCTCCCAGGAAAGCTGAGCTTCAGTCTCCTCTCCCTGGCAACGACGCCAATTTGTTATCAGTCCAAGTAATTCTTTGAGGTTGTAAGTCAAAGATGCTTGGTAACTTAAAGTAAACTTGTTTTTGTGTTTTTGTATGTGTGGATCAATGGTATAACTCAATTACAATATGGTATTCAGACAGTCAAAATGAGAATCAAATGAACCAGTGCTCTCAAGGATCAATAATCAGATGGTAGCTTTTAAGTGGGTGAGAAAACAATGCTTATAAACCAAATACAAATGTAGGGTTTAATAAACAATGATAAGAAACTATTAATCAAGTTATGAGCTAACCAATGACATGACAGTCATTCTGCAACTAAAACAACTTGAATAAGAGTACATAAGGGAAGATCAAATATGACATCAATAGAGAGAGAAAACTGTGATTTCTATTATCATATGGAAAAGTCTGGTTTCAATATAGTATCTTCTGTATCCAAAATCGAACCCTGGCATCTGAAAAAAGATAGGCATTTATAGACTTTACAACAAGTCTTAGATCCTAGAAAACTGGATCTGGATTTCTAAATATAGAAAACAGAAAACAAAACTAAATACAATAGGATAACTAAAAACTAGTTCCTATGACTCGAACTATCTTCAAAGTTTGTCTTCGACATCTAGTCTTCATTATTTCTATGTCTCTAATGTGTCATGAAGGAAAGGACACATGTCTTCAGTGGTTGGAAAAATTTCACGGTTGTAAGTAAGGTGATGGTTGATCATATGACTATTCACCTTATATATCTCCACGAATCTTTGAAACTGAATATTTCATGATTTGGTGATTGATATTTTTTATGCCCTCTTATCTTTTAAATCACCCAAAAATCGCTTTGTTTGAGCTCAAATCTTTAAAATTCTTACTCTGCGGTTTCACCAGCTATTCCGCCTTAGGATTTACTAATTAGCCGATGAAATCTCTACTTTTCAACAACTAATTGGTTATAATTGTGCCTTCTGTGCTGGTGAAAACTCTGTTTTAATCAAAAGGAAACCCTTAAGTGTTCAAAATAAAAAATCATTGTTTATTTGATTAATCTCCCTGCAAATTTACAACAACTTGTGCCAGCACCTGTAAATCTGGATGTGTGGTAATTTTTTCCTTCAACTTTTTGATTTTCCTCTTCGGGCGCTTAGCTAACCACCATAAGCTATTATAATCCTTTGTGATCTTTTTCTTACTCTTCCTATCCTTTATACTTTCATGTGCCAATTTCTCAAAAGTTGCATTGGTCTTTGCGAAATTCTCTGATAAAGTTTTATATCTTGCCTTTATCACCCTTTCTAGAATCTCTTGTTGTGCTATTATCTCCTTCAACTCCTTAATCTTCTGTGATTTCTTTGATTTCTTATTTCTTGAGGTTTCACCTTCATCTTTGGAAGTAAAAAATTCAAAATCTTGTGCAGGTTTCATCGAGTGCTCTGGACTCTTGATGGTTGGAATTTCATCATCGTTTTCTGGTTCTGTGTCTATGTCTGAATCTTTGTATGGAAGATTTAGAACATTTACCTTCTTTACTATGGAATTCTCTGAGTTTGTTTCAAAATCTAGTTTCTTTTTATCTTTCTTGGGCATTACGCTGGATTTTTTCTCTTCTGGTGACTTTGGGAGAGCTCTCCTTCTCCTTGAGCTACTCTGAGGAGTTGGTTGCTTCTTGCCTGCTTTCTTCTTTTCATTCATAGGTTGAATTTGGGTCGCAAAACCTTCCCAAAAGACAAAGTGCTGCCATGTTCTTTCTCTCTATCTCAATTCTTCCAAGATGATCACTTTAATCAAGCCATAATGACAAAGGGAATTTTGATGTTGAATGGTTCAGCTCTGATCCTATTACACACCTTTGTTAGGCTTCTATGAAGAAAGAAAGGCAAATTTAGAAGGACCTTCCCTGTGAAATAATCTAGGAGTCTAAAGTGATATAACATCAACTTGTCATACCTACCCTCTAAGGTTACATATAGTTGAATGCCTTTGAACAAATCTTGCCATTCATCTTCAAGTTAAGAAACATGGATACTTTTCTTTCAGGTTATACTTCGAAAATCTATTTTGAGATATGATTTAAAATACAAATTCTTGGTTACTATTGTTTTAAACCAACTTTGACCTGTTCTGGGTAGGCCAATCGTTGAAGCGATGGAAGCTTCATCAACTATCAATTCCAGAGAACCCACTGTAGCTTTATTCCCATCGTATGACTTTGCAAAAGTCTCTGTTATCGCCTGGTGATAGCCCTCCTGCAACTTTTCTACATAGGTCATACATCCTGCGTCTTAGAAACGCTTTTGAAACTTGGGATGAGAATGCAAAAAAGATAAATTGTCTAATTCTTTCCTCAAAAGTAGTCCTCCTTGATTCCTTGCCATCTACGACTTAATCACCCATTAATTTGTACAAGGTTGACACATTAATCTTTCTTAATAAGGAAAGAGTTGGCGCTGGTGAAAATGACCTTGTGTTATCAATTGAAATATGAAACCCCATAATAGAATTTTTAAACACCATGAGTTTGAAATAAGAAATGATGATTTGATTTGATGTTAACATAAATCTAGTACTTTATCCTCTAGTTCTAGTGATGATTAAGATTTTTGTCATGTCTTCAAACCCTTCTCTATCTGCCACATGAAATTCGTGATCACAATATATCATGATGTCCTTATATAACGTGATGAAAAGGTGTCACCACTCATTTGCTTCCATTAACTTGCCATGATGATCGTATGACGTGTGTCCAACGTATCCTTTTTGGGTTTCTGGAATCGTTGGAGAAAAAACTAATGCTAACACTTTCATTGGCTCACTTCCTACTAGGAGTACACTTTAGCCATTGAAACCTGAGGCTTTCACCAACTAACTTCAACTTCAAAATAGATGTTAGTTGTTGAAAGGTTTTTTCTTGATTTTTTGAAAAGACCTTTTGAGGATCGATTTATTTCTAGGATAGCATCTTAAATCCTATGTTTTGACACTTCTAAATTCTAAAAATTTATATAGAACTCTATTTATAACCATGCTATCATCAACAAAATGTAACAAACTGACTGATTCATTTTGGGAGATAACAGGACCCATGCTTGTATGTGGAATAATGAGATGAAGATCAATGAATTTGTTGGTGAAACTATCCTAGATGGATAGTTCTTGTCATTCCATTTCCAGTGGTATGTGGAATGTCACATAACTCCTCACGGTTTGAGAGTTATGGCCTTATGAAGTTGGAGAACCCCCATATGAAGGATTGAAGCCCCAAAAGGTCAAAGAAGTAAAAGTGCTTGAAAAGAAGAAATCATTATTTAAATGA